>JBAMBR010001159.1:0-12425 GCA_037044475.1 Zaprionus obscuricornis
ATTTCAGTTAAAATGCAAATTGATCATGGGATTTATATTTGTACCCAAGAGTTTGCCCTGAGCATCAAATGCTACATCCTGTACAGAGTCTGTATGTCCTTTGAGACTGCGCTCATATTCGCCAGTTTCGAAATCCCATATCTTAATGGTTGCATCTTCCGAAGCTGAAACCATTAGTCCAAATATTGGGTGGAAAATAACCTATATAACGAAATATAAATGAGAGTAAGTTATTATTTAATTAGGAAGAGATTGATATATATTTAAACTTACCCTCGTTATGCTTGCTCGATGTCCTGTCAATGAGTGTTTCTCTGGCGGCCTGGGTATCCATTCACCAGGTGTGCGTTTGTTCTTTGTCGGCGCACCTTCAATAACCTCCTTTTCAGCTTCCGTTAGCTTAGCCTCTAGGTCCATAACCTTCTTTTGCAATCGTATAACTGATGTCCATTTCTTCTCTAGTAAGCCACCAAATTTCTTTTCTGCTTCTGTACTGAGATCGGCTTCCTTTCGGAATGCTTCTAATGAATCTGAATAGCCATTTGAGCCCAAATAATCGGCAATCGCTTGGTTACTGTTGGTCAACCAATAAGTAATAAAATAAATCATTATTGAATAATGGTGTACTAAGAATACTGGTTTTTATTCTTCATCAACTACTTACAGCTCCTCGCGCTGCCGTTGCGACAACACCATTTTCATGCTGTTCTCCGGTTTGGCCGAGCTTCAACTTTTTTCGCTTATGATTTGATTTGTTGCTTGTGCAATGTGTGCTGCAAGAAGAATACGGCAAATAAAATACAAATAATAATAATAATAAATTAATGATGACTGGAACAGGAAATTAGTTTCACAAAAAACGAAAAGGCAAGTTTCGCAAAGGGGCAAGTCACCCACAACATTTTTGTTATTGTTGTTCTGTTTTTTGTTTTTGTCATATTGCTGCATGCATCATTCTCATATTTCTTCTCTACCTTCGTTTTTTTTGGTATTCATTGTCTCGCAGCATGTAGTAGCAGCCTCTGAAATTGTTTTCGTTTTCTGTGTTTATGGAACTCGAACAATCACAAGACAAATTTAGTATGCTTGAAAATTTAAGCTCAAACTTTGATCTTTTATAAGCAGCCCTTGTTTGTATGTAGAAATATCTCTTTCGCTTTGACCGCCATTAGAAGTTTATGCTTTGAACTTAAAATGCAGCCCTGGGACTCCATCGATATTGCACTTGCGCTTGTACTTCTTGGCACTTAATCAGTAACTTCCAAAATACTCAAAAACAGCTGTTGCTTTGAACAACATGCCAAGTTTGACGTAGTTGTTGTAGCTGTTGCTTTATTTTTTATGGCAAAAGCAATTCAATTAACTCAAGGTGGGCAAACACACAAAAAGCAACAACAAGCAATACAGCAATACAAATCACAGATATCACGCAATAAAACGACATTCAACTAAACGACGAATCAGTGAAAAGTTAACGAAAACATAAAGCTCTTGTTTTTTGTTTTTTCTTTTCTTTTCGTTGATAAGCAGTCGGTTGAGGTTTGACAGCAATTATGATGGCGTATGTCGTAGAATGTATAAATATGTGTGTTTGTCTAGTCAACGCGTTGCCAACTATAGCAACGTTACATACGACAGTAACTGACAAAGCCAATTAGCAAGATCTAACTGTAGTTCAAGCAACTTCTTATAAATAACGCAAACGAAAGAGAGCGAAGAGAGAGAGAGAGAAATTCACAACAAAGTCCAAGCTTAGCCTCTACTAACTACTACTACACAACATATACTATTGCATATAAATAAATACATACACATACATACATATGCTCGGAATACAGCACAGAACTATAAACACATACATATGTACATATATGCATATACACATGAAGTTGAAACAAGGAAATGACGTTTTCAGATTATTTTTGGCCGCTTAACCATCACCAAATAATATTTAACGATTTTTGAACTACAAGTTAAACAACAGTCATATCACAAAAATATACATACGTATATACATATATATATATATATACATACATATGTACATACAATTGCCGAAAACTGACCAAACGAGTTCAAGCGTTGAATATGCTGTTTTTGCGACGGCATTGAAACTAGGCATGAGTCACCTTTGGAACGCTAGCGAAGTCTGCCTTTATCAGCTGTTGAGGAGGGGACGAGTTCTTATTGGGACTAGGAAGAAAAGTCAAGTAGAATATGTCTTAATGAAGCACTGCTTCTGCTTCTCAATAACTGCGTATCTAAATATAAAAAATCGATATACAACAAAACAAAAAGTCAACGCTAACGTCACGCGTATTAACGGAACGCGTGTGTGGGTTGATTGGTTGACGGAACACGAAATGCTATGAGACGGGTTGGAGGTGTCTAGAGCCGGACAACGACAACAACCGTTTTGTTGTGGCAACCAGGCGTGCTTTTTTTTGTATTTCTTTTCTATTTCTATATTCTTATTGGGGCCAACATTCCAATACACAGGCATGCGCCTTGTAACTGCTATCTATGTAACTACTAACTATAAGAGTATATGTATGAGTGTGGTTAAAGCTAGTAACGGTGTCCAACAGCAACAATAACAACAACAGCCATAGTACAGCTACAAAGGGGCGTTTGGGTCACACGCTGCAAGATTTGAAAGGCGTCCCCAACAGACGACGATGCGACGGAAGCCAGTAGCAGAGGTTTGCGAAAAAAAGGGTTTCCAACTATCTGATGCCCACACAATAATATACAGAAATACATACAGAAATACATATATAGTTTCCAGTATTTTATAATTCTGTTTAAGTTATATTCCAATTTGAATTGTAAATAAGAATTATACGAAAAAGCTCGCGTGGGAGTTTAACAGCTTCAGGGCTGCACAAACATTCCTACATATACATGCACATATATGTTTTAAAGGATGCAGTTATACTCATACACTCTCTCTCTGAGTATGAGAGAGAGAGAATGGGAATTTGCAATGAGCACAATGGAGACCTTGCACTTGCTTCTATACACTTGGATGTTATTTGCGTGTTTCTCACGCTTTGGCATGTTTCGTTAAATTACGCACACACACATAAACAAACGATTTGTGTGAAGTGGGGAATTTGGTGATGCGGCAAATTAGGTAAAAGTATCGAATATCGGTTATCGCATCGTGCATTTACACCCAACAACAAACGTCTAGACACGCGAAATAGTTAATTCGCATTAACAATAACCTTTAACTGGGAAAGTCGGACAAACCGAGACAAAAACAAGCTTATATTTGTAAAGTTATATATTTTTGTAGCATTAAATAAGCTCGTGAGCAGGCAATTGGCAGATAAGACAACTTGATGAAAACAAAAACCCGAATGGTAGAGAGCAAGCGAGCGACGAAATAGATATTTATACTGAGAGATTAGAAGATGTACAAAAGAAATAAATACAGAGAGAGAGAGAGAGAGAGGAAAAGAGAGAAAAGATAATGGTCAATTTGCACAGTCAGACTTAGTTTCAGACTCAGACTTGATGACTCCAGAGACTGGAAAAGCAGCTTAGCTAAGCGAATTGCACACGTTCTGGGAATTGCACGAATTGAACGAGCGCAGCATTGTTAACAATGCTATATACGGGCCCAAATACCAAAGTCAACACATGTAGTACAAATGCTAGTGTAGTGTATCTAAGTATGTGTGATGGCCAATGCCAAAGCAGCCCAAAACGGAAAACTGTGAAAAAAAATTAATAAAAACAAGATTTCTACCAACTCTCGAACTCGGACTCTGACTTGGACTAAGCTGCATTTGAAGAACTGGTTTCATTTTTCTTTTATCTTTAGCCCATGTAAAAAGCTGTTAGGGGCGTTGTTGTTGGGCCCAGGGGCTGTTGGTCTTTCTGTGTAAAAATCGATCAATAGCCATAGAAAACGAAGAGCAGGGGTACATGCGCAAAAAAAATTTACACACAGAGACACTGACGCAGGGGCGATGTGTCATCGCCTTTGGTGGTTGTAAGAAAGCAGAATTTAATTGTTTTCTTTTTTTTTTTTGTTTTATTTCGTTTACACTTTTTCAGCATTATTTGCATAACTTTTGCTTGTTGGCTTTTTGCTTTTCAATAACAAAAACATATAACATATATACACACACATACATACATACAAACAAACGAACACAAATAACAACAACACTACTGACACTGACGAAAAATAAAAACTGTTACGACGGCCATCTTGAAAGAGCAGCGCAGTCAGCGTCGCCAACACGCAGCGCATAGGAAAAGGCAATACAATATGCAAAATTGAAAAAGTCCAAATACAATTTGTAAAACACGCACATTTGCAACAAAACAATACCATTTAAAATGAGATTTAATTTCTTTCTCATTTATACATAAGCGCGCACCAATACTAAAACATATACACATACAAACACATTATCCCGTACATATGACAAATTTTTCTTTTTTTTCCTATTTGCCCATTACATACACTTCGTAGCTACTGCTTTGCTGCGTTGCTGTCGAGCGAACGACAAGACACTTTGCGAAAAGAGAAGGCTTTGATTATGCGTTTATAACGCGTGTTCATTCGATTATTTGACTTTTTTAAATGCATATACTGCATACTTACACAAATTGCGATTTTTTATATTTTTTTGAATTAAATTATTTTCAATTAATTGGGAAATAATTACGCAGAACTGAAGCGCGGCGAGAAATGCTTCCCAATACCTTTCGATGCTTTTAATATATCGATGCTAAACTATTGTTTATCAGCACTATGCACAGGGTGGCAGTCGATTACTGTTATCGATGTATCCCGGCTGAACTTGGTTATCGATATTATTGCAAAATTAGTAAACAGCTGTTTTCATTAGTTTTTGGCGGCACATTTGAATATTCATTTTTATCTAAAATGTTAAAATGTATTCTTCAATATCGGTTTATGTACAATTTACATTTTTCAACACTGTAAATGCACAAGCGGATGAAAGAAGTGCAATGTATTGTGTTTATCTTGCACACACACGCATTCACAAACACATAAGTACTGTCGGAGTAAACTTTTTCTTATCAGTAAAAAACCAAAACGATACAGCCATGTGTTATTATTACATTACGCTCAGTACTCAACTAACGCTCGACAGAAACGGTTATTATTAATAAAAAAATTTCGTTGCGCATATAAAAGTGCAATATTCTCAATCTGATCGGTTACGAGTGGAAGTAATTCAAGTAACAATCTTAGCGACAAGCACAGCAGATATCTTCAATATATAATATACGCAATTTGTGAGTGTAAAAAGCGTGTGCACGATATGATAGATCAAATCAATTTAATGAGCAAATTGCCAAAATATGTAAATGATTCGCAAATTAATGACAGTCAACGTTATCGCGGTACTCGATTCATGATTCGATTCTAATCAGTTGGCTAGTTTCAGTTTCATTTTCAGTCGTTCCAATTGATAACGGTTTCCCTCGACAATTCAAACATTAAAGTGCGGCCAATCTATGAACTGATTTGTAATTCGATTTGTAACGGAAGCGCAGTCAATAAACAATAAATGTTTAATGCAAATAAATATTTATGCATTATGTGTCAACATGTCTATATGTATATAAATATGTATATAAATATCTATACTTATGTGTGTATAGACTTTATCAGCGTCAGAATGTTATCAAGCTGCGCTCTGATTATATTTTGTTGATATGATAAAAAAAAAATGCCCAAGCACTTTCGATAGCCGTTAAATTGTTATTATTGGCTTATTTGACTATTTACCCAAAGGAGGCGGAGCATGATTTGTGGCATATACAAAATTAGCATGAAATTCGCTTAAGCTATCACAAGATATACATAGATATAAGTACTCACACAGACAGACACTAACATTCATATCATATCATATACAATATGAATGTATGTGATTTGTTTAAACAATCGGAAACATAGGAAATTGTCTTATAGGGTCTGCACTTCAATATAATTTGTCAACTAGATAAGGGAAATATTTGTCGACTGACTGCCGACAGATATTTAATAATAGAGTCGACAATGGGAGAATGTAATTTTATTTGCTCTAAAATGTGTGTGTCTGCTACCAAATTAGTAATTAACGCTGTTTTCTTTGATTAAAACGTCAGAAAAACCAAAACCAAAACCAAATACAAATACAAATATAACAATAACACAGATACAAACACACACAACTATGGGTTATGATGAAATATCTATAGATTGACGTTTATACGGGTTAAAGAATACGTGATAAGATTTAAATGTTTTTACCCCTGATTTAATGGCCTTATATTGCGGGGAATATCGGTTAATCAATAGCTTGTTCCGATCCTTATCTGAACTGAAGTGCCACGATAAGCTTATTTTTTGCCAATCCTCTGTTCTTGGCATTGGTCAACTCCTCGCTGTATATTATGATTATATATATGTATACATAAGTATTTATATATATTTATTTTTTATAATCTTTAACTCGACTTTTGTTCATTGTCAATATCTTGAGAGACTCTCAAGAGTCAGTTGCACAACTTAACTAGAGGTGTAAGTTCCCAAAACCTCAACTCTTGCATATATTTATAGTACATTTATATATATTTATAGTACATATATCTTTGCAATTATCATAAATCATTTTTGAGGCGTTTTAAATACTGACAAGTTCAATTTGTTACGCTAAAGATGATAGAGAATATGTATTGTACATATATATTGAACTGAATATAGAAATAAATATATAAACTATTTAGTCACACTATGAATTTAGAATTCTATATGAACATTTATTAAGAATTCTACGAATTAATATTACTCTAATTCTTGGGAAAGGTTTTATTTTGTATTTTGTAGAAACTAAATCTTAATATGTCCAATTTTGTAATTCCATAGAATATATATAAGATTTATGAATAAGACCATCAATCATCGGAATACTGAAGAAACATATATACAGAGTATCTTTAGGTCGACTATAGTTGTAAGTAAAGTTTTTCTTAGTTACTTTTAATTATTTTATTTTAGTTTATGTTTGTTTTAAATAACGTAATTGAATAATTATTTTCTTTGTTAGTACACTAAATATTATTTTTTTAGATTTTAATATATGTATGACAAGTTTGCCTGTCAAATTCTTGTAAATCACGTATCATTCGCGACTTGTGACGTTGCGACTGTTGTTGTATTGTGTATTTGTGTTTTGTATTTTGTATTTTGTATTTCGTATTTTGATTTTTTTTTTATTGATTCACGCCTCATCATTATAAATGTGCTCATTGCACTTTAACGAGCTGCTTTCTTATATGGCGGGGTTAATATATTTACGATACGAAAAAAATCAAATATTGTTTCCCTAACCGGTTTACGGATCTCTGACTTTGAACTTGCCTTTAACTTCCGAATTTGCAAAATCAAATATTTTAGAGATTTTGTTGCAATGTGGCGGCCATAAGATGAGGCACAATACACGCGGCAAATCAAGGACACAGACACGGACATGGACAGGGAATCGATATCGGAATCGACTTTATGGCCTCGTCAGTGTACCGTTATTGCTATCGTTATGCATAGCATCGATAGAGGTGCATGCGCAATCGTCTGAGCCAGCTATAACCGAACACGATCTCAATGATTGTATGTATTTTAATCTATATTTAAATATATCATATACAACTATCTTTATATAGTGGTCAAGCTTAATGTAGTTAGCACGACTTATACGCTCAGCTTTAGTATTGGGGATGAGGATAAGGATCATTATACTATCGAGAATATAACTTGTCGTACAGGAAGTGGGCCGACAATAGTCGCTAATAAGGAACATGTCTGGTATAAATTCATAAATATTTAATACTATCAATAGCTCTATATATTCAAATTCTTTACCATTACAGTGAAGATCTGGATCCATGTTCGCTGTACAGCAACATTATAACACTTAAGTCTGTAGATTCGGAAGTACCAACACTTTTGGATCAACCTAACACGGCCTACACGTTATATATAGGTATTCCAGACAGTAAATCTGACTTTTTTGAAAACTAATAATATATGTTTGCAGAACCTCATACGACATTGATTTCGGTTGATGCTACCGAGACGAGCATTATTATCGCGTGGGAGACCACTAATCGCGCGTGTGTTAAGCTCTTTGAGATATCGGCTATAACAACGGGTAATACACTAGCGGCTCAACGTTTGAAGGATGAAAGTTCCCATACGTTAACGGGTGCTTGGCCCTGTCGCACTTACAATGTCACCCTGCAAACGGTGAATAATGAAAGTGAAGTTGTCGATATGGATACAGCTCTAAAGGATACACTTTACCTCGACCCAGGCGATCTGGGCCTCACTATTAACAATCGCTCTAACGGGGATACGCGCATCACATGGAATGAGCCAGACAACAAGAGTTGCATTCGTTCCTATACATTTATCTGGAGGCGAAATAACTGTGAATCGGACGAGAACGGGGAATCGGATACAACTACAATGAATTGGGATACGACTACGGGAGAGACAGTGTCACCGGAAAGTTTTAGCGAACAGAGTGAACAAAACGATATGAATAATAGTGAGTAAAAGAAAATTGTATATTCTCTATCGATACAAATTCCACCCCCTATCTCTCTCTGTTTCAGTTGTTTGTGAATGGAATGAATCTAGTACAGATGCAACTCTCAAGGAGTATACGATAAACAATCTTCAGGGCTGCGATCTGCACACAGTGAAGGTCTACATTAATATGGATCAAAACTCTACGGCCAAGGCAACCGAAACATTTGTATCTGCTGAAAAGTGTAAGTTAGGGAAATGATTCAAGTTATTTTTAGACTTTCCAGTCATAAAGAAACATTTTATTTGTAATCCTATAAAGTCTAATCTTAATCCGTGTCCAATCTAATTATTTTTATCAGTACCAAGCGCAATATCGCAACCAGTGCGAATTATCAATGCGACACAGCTGGAATGGTTCTGGTCAGTGCCAAGTGATAATCCTCAATGTGTAGCCAACTACAAAGTGAAACTAATGGGACCATTAAATACAAGTAAAGTTATCGAGAAGACAACAAACGAGACATTTTTAACCTTTATTGAATTGCAACCCTGTGGCACCTACGACATAGAAATTGTGCCCATATCATTGAATGGCAGCGAAGGTGTAGCATACAAGAACGAAAGTACACTCAGCGAGGATCGTAAGTATTATCAAATAATGGTCTATATAGCTTTACTTTATTATTTCTTTTTATTTCTTTAATAGAACCCTCTCAAATACTGGATCCAATACGTACAATTGGTAGTTATTCCATAATGTTAAACTGGACGACACCAGAATATGGTGACCTGTGTATTGAGGGATATCGCATATCCGGTTGGATGGAGGATGATACAGAAGTTGAGGCGTTGAGTGTCAGTAGAACAGAGAACTGGGTGCTCTTCGAGAAGGATTTGGCTTCTTGTCAGGCCTATACTATACAAATAATACCGTATACACATCAGAATCTTGATGGACAACTGCGACATGTTGACGTCGAGACTAAAGCAGCAGTTGTAAATCGTGACAAAGTAATTAATATGTTTATAAATCTTTAAGCCCGATTTCTTAGTTTGTGTTTATCATTTTCTATTTACAGGTGGAGCTGCAGTTGGCTGGAAGCAAAGCAACATCACAAAGCCTTGAACTAAATGCAAACAATCGCGACTATCAAAATCACTGTCAAGCCTTTTTTGCTCACTTCAACTGTACAACAACTGCCGATGTACCACATCGATATGCCGAGAAGTATGTGGAGAGTTATCGTGATGGTCTTGGGTTTCAAGCCCTGCTCGAACCTCTTTCGCCATACACTTCATACAAATGCAGTGTTGTTATTTATAATGTTGGCGGTGGTTCCAAGTCACAGGATATCGCGAGTACTAGTACGCTTGGCTACTGTAAGTGAAAGTGGGACAGAAAGAGGAACATGAAATTTGAATAAATATAGCTAATTTTTAGTTCCCGATCAACCGGAAAATGTCAGTCTCTTTGAGGCAGCCCGACACAGTCTGAAATTCGTCTGGCTTCCACCACGTTTCCTTAATGGACCCATAAAATTCTACCAGGCGTATCTTGTACGCTACGAACCCGACTACTTTGTGCCCAGCTCGTGTGCGGCTATTGTGGAAGCGCCAAAAACCGATACTAAAGGTAGATCATCATCAATATTTATAGCGTCTTTCAACGAGTTAATCCTCTTGATAATACTTTATAGGGGATGAGACAACTACTTTTATTGATCTTGCTCCTGCCGTCAAGTATATAATACAAGTTGCAGCCCAGAATGAATTTGGCCTTGGGCAGTACACATCGCCATTAATAGGCACGACGGAGCCAGATGGTAACCAATGGTAACAAAGGAAGCCTCTTTTATCATTTTTTTAACCATAACTCCTTCTCTTTTGAAAGTTTCTGATCCTGTCTCTGAGTTGAATGTTACTTCGCAAGGTCCTTCGCTAGACACTTACACCTATAGTGCCAATGTTACCATTCACTGGACAATACCCTGTAAATCAAATGGCGAAATTGAGTTTTTTGAACTCGACTTCAATGGCCGCCGAGATAACCACAAGGATGCTAGCTTTAAGCGTGAAGTAAAACCCGATTATCGTGATCCCAGGGGTCGCATGTCGTATACGGAAACGAATTTGCAACCCGAGTTCAAATATACAGTGAAGATTGCAGTCAAAACACGTAATGTAGAAACTCTGAGCAATACGGTGCAGAAGGAATTCCACTCACCATCGGGGTGTGAGTATCAAACTCGATTGGATGAGATTACTTCCATATTACCACATTTATCACTTTCTATTGCAGTACCATCTGTGTTAGCCGAAGATGTTGTGCACCAGATGCGTGTCAGTGCCCACGAAACAAATCACCCCACCAGCTCAGCTGTTGTCAGTCTTCCTGAAAATATTCTCCAATCTGAATCGGGTAATATAACCTATGTAGCGTTATTGCTTTCGGAGAAGAGTTGCGCCGGCACACCGGAGTTAAAGTGCGACGTACTCGGCTTAGATGCTTGGCCAAATGTTGCATCTTGGGATGATGTTGGCGGTGATTGCATTTATCAGTATCAGACGACACCGATGCATTGGCAGCCCATGTTAACCACAAGGGAAGGCAAGGACACTGAACAGCGGGAAATTCTCTTCACTATTGGCACAGACAAGTGTCCCGATCACTTACAACGCTATTGCAATGGACCTCTTAATGCTGATACTGAATACAATATGGTTGTGCGGCTCTTTACCAAATCGGGTTACAACGATGCAGCTCTGCTGGAGTTTAAAACAGATGCCGCCATTAAAGTGACACTTATTCTGGTCAGCGTCTGCAGTTGCTTACTATTGGCCTTCATCCTGGGTCTGGTTGTGCTTTATGTGCGCAAGCGAATTGCATGGTAAGCATCAAAAAATATTATTTTTTGTTGTTTTTTTTTTGTTTATACCCATGCAAAGGATATATTATTTTGGACCCCTTAGCAACCAAATCTAGTCTCTCAGTTTTCAATAAAACTTGGTATACATACTCTCTATGCCCATAAGTTGAATTTAAGCAGATACTGGTTGGATCGGACTACTATATCATATGTTTGTTCTAAGTTTCTTAAACTATCCAGCTGAAACTTACATGATTTGCGCTAGTAAGTTCAGTTTTCGATACATTGGTTGACCTAATTTTCAGGGTTCGTAAGTAAGATATATTTCTGCTGCAACAGTGCAAGGATATCACATCTTCCGCACACCATAGATAACTGTGCTTTCTTGTTTTAAGTAAATTTTCAATGTCCGTTAAAGGCATCGAGATTCAGGACAAGGCATTGAGGATCCCTTTGGTAATGTGATTGCCAAGAACTTTGCAATATTTTACTCTGAAGTTGCCAAGCCAGAGAAGCTAACGCGTGAGTTCAAGGAAATTACAGTAGTGGCGCTGGAGCTGAGTTATGCTGCTTCCGAGTTAGGTTCCAATAAGAATCGTTATGCAGATATTTATCCATGTAAGTGTTAATCGATATTTAATTTCAATAAATAAATAAATTTCAATAATAAACATTTCAATATAAAGATTTATTTATATGCAATTAAATATCGATTAAAATTTCAGATGATAAAAATCGCGTTATTTTGGATATAGATACCGAAGGATCGGATTATATAAATGCCTCTTTTATCGATGTAAGTCTACATATATCTTAGCATTAATAGTATTAGTATACTATTATGTCATATTTCTCAGGGACACACCCAGAAAAAGGAATATATAGCGACGCAGGGTCCAAAACCTGAAAGCGTCATGGACTTTTGGCGCATGGTCCTGCAGCATAATGTGCGCGTTATTGTACAGGTCACACAATTTCGCGAAGGGAAT
>JBAMBR010001162.1:0-10353 GCA_037044475.1 Zaprionus obscuricornis
TAAATACTTACGCAGAATTTATCAGTGAAGATGAGGGCATCGCTCTGAAATAATACAAGAAAATTGATGTGAAATTATAAACTCTTAAAACCATTTATAATATTCATTTTAATAATTTGTAAAATAATTTAAATTGTACATACGGCTTTAATGCGATAAACAACACAGTAAAGTTAGTTAATTAATTAATTTATTTTTTATTTGAATTACACTTTTTGTATTAATGTTAACGCGCACTAGATAAATAATAAATAGCTAAGAATGCCACTTCCTGTACATGATCATGAGCTCAAAAAGAAAACATGCACTGTGAATGTTAAATCATTAAAATGTGATGATCTTTTCGTTAATTTCACCTTGATGACAGAAAGTACTTGCTATAGTTTTATTTGCGCCAATGAGCTGATCATATTATGCCCGACTTCACATTAGATATCAATGTGACTATATCGATATGTCATGTCGTGAAACTGGCCAGATAAGATGTGTATTCTTTCTACTCTTCAAATTCTGAAACTTTGTGTAAGATTGAATTTTTTAATTTATCGCTAATTTAGCTTTTCGCATTATAAATTCTGTGATATAGGTACAAATCAAATCTCAACTGGATACATTCTTTTCTATTTGGACGAATACGGATAGAAATTGCTTCAAAGACGGTTTAATGGATATCTCGTAGTTCAATATGATGCATGTTTTCTTTTTGAGCTCATGATCATTACAGGAAGTGGCATTCTTAGCTATTTATTATTTATCTAGTGCGCGTTAACATTAATACAAAAAGTGTAATTCAAATAAAAAATAAATTAATTAATTAACTAACTTTACTGTGTTGTTTATCGCATTAAAGCCGTATGTACAATTTAAATTATTTTACAAATTATTAAAATGAATATTATAAATGGTTTTAAGAGTTTATAATTTCACATCAATTTTCTTGTATTATTTCAGAGCGATGCCCTCATCTTCACTGATAAATTCTGCGTAAGTATTTATCAAGTTTTCACAGAATTTGTAAACGTTTAATACGGAACTGAACTTATTATTTTAGCGATAGGAGTTTAAAGTACTTAAACCAAGATAATTGGATAACGAGTGGAAAACTTGGTTCACGTGATGCAGTTTTAGTTTTTCGTACTAATATTTTAAATCCGAAAATTCGAAAATCTTTATTAGAAACAAAACCAGTGAAAAAGCTAGAGATACAAAATGCTGAAAGTCAAGTTGCAATCTCAAGTTCTCCAAATGATAGAGTGCTTAAATCACCAACAATTAGCAAAACAATTTTAAACTATTCATCAAATCAAGAAAATCAATGCGTCCCAGTGGAAAAAACAAGCACAACAACAGCCACATTGAAGTGTAAAGAGGATAAAAAACTAGATATAAGAAGTACCATTAAGAAAACGCACAATGTCTTTTCATCAAGTGAATCATTTGGTTCAAGCGACGGAGATGAAACGACAACGCATTGTAATGAAAAGAAGCCCAGAAAACAAAACAATAACAATTCATCGATTGTTAATATTGCTGTCAATTTAAATAAGGATAGTGGCTTTACTACCTTACCAACATCTCAATCGAATACAGAGTTGAATACCACCAGCGAAGAAGAGCCCGAAGTATCAAGCGAGGAGGATGCTGATTGTGGAAAATATATGCCAGCACATCAATTGAAAATTACATATAAATTTATACAAACCGAAACGAGATTGCTAAGAAAAATATTTAATGTACATGGTCTAACTGAAGTTCAGGGTGAATCCAATTTCAACTTACTGTGGACTGGTGTTCATATGAAGCTCGATACGTTACGAAATTTGGCCGCGCATCAGCGGGTTAATCATTTTCCCAGGTAAGCTTATAAATTCGAGAAAATGTATAATGTACGTAAACATCATATACATGTTTGAGCATTTGTTTCGGATCTTCAAATACAGCTGAGAGTTTGCGATCCGTACATCCAGTACATTTCAAAATAGATCAACAACATAGAGCAAGAAATGTCATATATATATATAGAGGATGATCAAATTATATTAATTTTATATTTTCTACTTTGACAAACAATATTGTAATCTAATCTGGTTTTTACTTAGGTCCTATGAACTTACACGTAAAGATAGACTATACAAAAACATTGAAAGAATGCAACATCTGCGTGGAATGAAACATTTTGACATAGTACCTCAGTCTTTTATTCTTCCGTTAGAACTGCGAGACTTAATTTTTGCCCATAATAAATATCGTGGACCGTGGATTGTGAAACCAGCAGCATCAAGCAGAGGTCGTGGAATATTTATTGTTAATTCGGTAAATATAAAATTAATTAGAATTTGAATTTTTGATATGTATATTTATATATACATGTAATCGAAATCTTTGAATTTATAGCCAGATCAAATTCCGCAAGATGAACAAGTTTTAGTATCAAAGTATATCGTGGATCCCCTTTGTATTGATGGGCATAAGTGTGATTTAAGAGTATATGTATTGGTCACATCGTTCGATCCGCTCATAATATATCTTTATGAAGAAGGAATCGTTAGATTGGCAACCGTTAGGTATGATCGAAATACCGATAACTTATGGAATCCATGTATGCATCTATGTAACTATAGTATCAACAAATATCATTCCGATTATATAAGATCATCAGATGCACAAGACGAAGATGTAGGTCATAAATGGACCTTATCAGCACTATTGAGGCACCTTAAACTACAGGGATGCGATACTAACCTACTAATGCTTAATATTGAAGATTTAATAATTAAAGCGGTTCTAGCATGTGCTCAAACTATAATTTCAGCGTGTAGAATGTTCGTACCTAATGCAAACAATTGTTTTGAATTATATGGCTTTGATATACTCATCGATAATACGCTTAAGCCGTGGCTATTAGAGGCTAATCTATCCCCATCGATGGGTGTTGACAGTCCATTGGATACGAAAGTGAAAGCCTGCATGGTAACTGATCTATTGACCTGTGTTGGTATTCCTGCATATAATGAGGACATGTTATCGCATTATGATAACAAATCCTCCCGATTGCGTAGTTCAAGCTGTCATCGACAATTAGATACGGAATCAAACAATTCACTTCGATCAAACAAATCAAAGGTAAAGAAGCCTGTCATTCCATTAACCCAAGAAGAACAGCGAATTTTGCGTAGTGCACGTTTGCAATATACGCGACGCGGTGGATTTGTTCGAATCTTTCCCACGGATGATACAATGCAACGTTATGGACAATTTTTAGATCCGGCCAATGGCATACCAATATCGACACCAAACGTACAAGGTCAAACATTCCAAACATTAGTTACGCAACACAATTATAATCAAATGTTGCATACAAATTTATTCGCATTGGGTCCAAAAAATGCCAAAGATGATAATTGCCAGGAAAATCGAATAATGCAATATGAACGTGCATTAGAAACGGAGTCGGAAATTTCCTTCCTGAAAAAACAAACTGTTGAAAAGTGTGAAGAGGAAGGACGAAGATTACGTAAACAGATATTAAAAAAAATTAGTAATGGCTCAACATTGACACATTTTCAGGCACGTCAAACCTTTAGCCTGTATTTAGAATCAGTTCTGCGAAGGCTTACTCAGGATCCTAAAGATAGTCATGAGAAAATAATTCTTAAGTTTTTAAGTAAGCATGGTGGTGGTGTTAAACCTCCGGTATTATTTCGAAACTCACAAAATATTAGTAAGGCGCGCTCGGCAATGGTTGCTAAATTGTTGGGAGATTTTCTGGAAATGTATAAGCGAGATACAGAGGCGTATATTGATTCGTTTGATCATTTTGGCATGATACCATCGAGTGCCTATAGTTTATTTTTAATACATGCTCAGGAAACCGATTTAGAAGCTGTCCTCACACAACATACGAATATAACCGGAATTATGCCATTTCTATATAATCGTAGCGGTCTGACAGTGCCCCCAACGCCACCCATTCCGTCCGGCTTACATGGGTTTCTCAGAGCACTCCCCGCAATGGTATCAAACTTTGGAGTTTCAAGAGATGTTAGCAAATATGATGGATACTATAAAAGCTGCGATAAATATTATGATAGTGTACATGATATTTCATTAAGGAACAAGAGCACAAGGGATTGCAAATAAGAGAATATAATCTTTAAATATTTTCTAGCTTAATATCATATTAATTAATTTTTTTTTATATTTTTTTTTTCAAAATTTTTCGCATTCAGGATGAAGAAATGTATGAAATATGTATAAAAAAAAAAAATATAGCTAAATATTACTAACAAAAATGAATGTGATAATAATGTCACGGTCGCGTACGCACAGATCCTAATAAAAATTTATACATATACATATTTATAAATATATATATATATATATATATTTATGCTTTTATATACCAAATTTTGAAGACGCTAATGCGATAATATATACATATAGATAGATCTCTAGTAGTAAAGAGCTATTTACAGATATTTGATGATGGTTTGACAGATATTGATGGTTAATAATTAAAATATGTATTTTGATTCGTATAAGTAAATTTGAATTCAGAGCCTTTGGATAATGCTAAATCTGCTACTATTGCTTGCACTTAAGTTTAATATAGAATAATTTTATTTTTACAGAGTGAAATTAGCTTAGGATAAAACTAAACAATTTTTATCAAGCTTCAGAGCAATCGAATCTGTAAGTGTAACAGTGAAATTGACTCGACCAAAAAAAAAAAAAGGATGCAAAGATAATTTTACTATATATTTACTATATATATTAGCTGGCTTTAGCCTTCTCATACTACTTGTTACTTCAGTATTTCTCAATACGCAATAGAATTGAACAACAAAAAAAGGCTGGCAGATTTGTAATACTAATACGTAATGCTGCCCTTACAACGAATCGCAGAAAATAAATATTAAAAGTTTTTGTATCAAAAACTTATTAAGTTTTCAAAGAGATCTCAATCAAACTTACAATTTATTAGCTTTAATATTTGGCTATATATACATAGAAATTGACCGTACAAACAAATATCGACACAACGAAAAAGGTCACAATATAAGTATACATACAATATATACAATATAAGTATATATTATATAGTATATTTTAAATCGATCTTAGCTTATTTTTCTAAACATTTTCTAACATTGCTTTTTTAAATAAAGCATTTGCTAACTCCAAGCACAATAAAAAATCTTAAAGTAACAAATCTATTGTTTTTATTTGGTGACTACTATTTAACTTATTCCAATAGATAGCGATATTTTATGGTTTTTATTTATTATATTATATTTGTAGTTGGCTTTCATAAAAGATTTCAACTATCTCCACAAATTGCAAAAATTTATTATTTTGTATTTTTTCACTATATAGTTAATATTATTAACACTAGTTTTAATTTCACAGTCATTTAATTTGATCTCATGTCATGTAGCTTTTTGTTATTATTTCGTTGAGTTTTATGTTCGTTTGGTATTTTTTTTAATCAATAGTTTACGACATGTCTGTTAATTGATGCGGCCAATTCCATCGAAGGAGCGAAAAGTATTTTACTTTGGCTACAAGCGTTTCGTCTGGTTCTTATTCTATCGGTACGGATCGTCTTGCTGGCCTTTCAGTTATCTGGAACTTCTGTAAGACTTCTAACGGGTTAACAAAGTTAGCATTAAGGTAGGTACAAATTTTGGGTTCACTCATTATTTGTGTAAAATAAAATATGAAATAAATAAATACAATTTATAAATAACGAAATGATTGTTGGTTTTATTTATAATCAATATTCACTTACTGTTTTTTTGACCCATAATCAAAGAATTTTTGCAAGAATTTTCCTCTAAAATTTTATTGATCCTACAAATTGTTGTTACAATATTTTAGTTTTATAAAACACATTTAACAGAAGGAATATACTATAAAATATATATATATTATTTATATTTGTTAATATCTCCTCACCACAATTATATTCAATTTCAACTACTTGAAGAGTTATCAAAATATAGACAAAGGCGATGCCCAACAGATTCTAAGTAGAATCACTGATCATACAGGTTTGTTGTATGGTCTGTGGTAGAATCTAATCTATGCCTAAAATGACTGTGCGTTATTTGAATAGGATATTCTCTATCGACACCACATAGAAAATGGGATTTAAAGGTAAAATATAATTATCATTAGGCAATAATGTGTGTATATAGTAGACAAAAGGTGGCGAATCCATAAGAACATAACATATACGTTATTTTGCTTATCACTATCCAAAGTCGTTTCGTTTTGGTCATGGAACTTGTTTGTTTCTCTCGTTATCTGAGCAATTATACATAATTTATTCTATATAGAATGTATATCGTATTTTAGTTTTTTCTAATCTTGAGGACTTTCTGCCAATTCATTTCCAGCCAGAAATCAAATTTACCAATTAAATTGGCTTCGTTTTGACTTTCTTTCTTATACTAATACTTAATGGTAAAATTATATAAAAACACAAAAGCAATGTTTAGTTCAGTTGCTATACTAAAGCAATAGGGATTCACAAGCCTAATAACGCACAGTACTCGTATTCGTATTGTAGTAAATATTAATTTCTAAATCTCAACAGAAAAAGTTTCTTAAATTCCTTGTAGTTTCGTTTGCACTATACATTTATAGAACATTGCAGGTTTTTTGTATATTGATCATAGATCCAGATGGACATTTAAATACTTCCGTTGCGCTACCGCCTTGGGCAATAAGCCAACCCAATCTGCAAAAAAATTTAATGTATTTGATATAAATGAATTATAATAATCACTTACATATTATCAAATTCCGGTGCACCAGTATCAATTCCCAAATAGTTTGATTCAGCACATAATTCTTGAGCCGAAACTAGAAAAAAGATTTGTGTAGGTGTTAAATTCAATCCTGGTAGTCGAGCCATTCCCTTAATGGGACCTGTAAGGGACAACATGGAATGATACGAAATTTGCATTCCACCCGAATGTATCAAGATATCCATTCGGCTAAAGTTTGAAAATATATTAACTGAATGTGGAACGCAACGCATTGCTTTATCATCGAAATTTTTAGTTATTGAGCGCAAAATCTCTTTAGCAATTGATACACCAATTGAAGCATAATGTAAATATGGAGGTAAACGTGCATTAAAATATGGTATTAATACAACCGACAGAGGAACAACTGTAAAATATAAGATGTTAAATTAGTTGAAGGAGTCAGGTAGCGATCATATACTGACCAATTGAATGACTTAAGGTATCATAAAATATAGTCGATACTATCGGATATGCCCAACTGTAAAGACGAACGTAATAACATTCTTTATTAATTTATTTTTTTTTATTAAGTTTAAATAACTTACGCATCGTGGGAACTTTCATCAATATTAATTATATTTGGTACCATTTTATTTCTTTTATATATTCCTAAAATATTTTCAAGCCAACTATCATTACGAATTTTCACGGATTCCAATGATACCAATAATTGTGTTACATTTGAAAATCCATCCCAAGTGTGAGATTGTATTTTGAGTGCTGAAAGTTTTACCAAGGCAGCACCTTTTAAAGAAGGTGCTCGCTTTAAATGAGCCTTAAGGGATTTAAATATTATATCCGTCTAAAAAAGAAATATTTTAAAAAAATAATTATAAAAATTATTTTCTTAAATAAATCTTTACCCGTTTTATATTGTCTTTTAAATCTTCTGATGAATATTGACTAATGTATAATGCAGAAGCTAGTTCCGGTAATGCCCACATTGTGGCGCGTGTGCAAACCTCAGGACTTGGATAATCTTTTGGTAGAATTTCCAGTGCACTCAGCAATAACATTGAATTGTGTGCAACTCGAGATGGATATTTAGTAAGAAAAGCTTGTAATGCTCTTAGATAATCGGAATTTCTCACAACTATAGGTCCACTCCAGTCTTTAGGAATTAAAAGTGTCCAATTAAGCTGAAATAATAAAAAGTTTTTGAAACTTGCAGCGCTTTACTTAGGTATGATTTATCAAGGTATTTACCACAGGATACAGTGTCTGCAAAATGGATATATTATAATGCACCGAACTATCCCAAAAACCACGTCGTGATTGTTCAACTTGAAGCTTTAATAAATTAATTATATTATTTTAATTAGTTTGCCAATATGAGATATATGTATGCATATTTACAAAACTTACCTTGTTGAGATCTTTTAAGAATTCAAATATAGTATCTTTTTCGGCAACACGTTGTGCATAAGATAAATGTTCTGGTAAAAAATGTTCAATTAGATCAGGCAAAAGTTTTGGTAGACCTTGACGTAAGCGATTCGGTGGAGCTTTGGGACTCATCCAACGAGTTTTATTCTAAAACAAAAAAATTTTTAGTAAAATAAGACTGAAAATATTAACTATGAAAGTGTAAGTTGTATACCTCCAAGATAATTGACGATGTACTTGGTCCACTTATAATTAAGAGTACATGCGGCCGTCTACCATAGCTAAGATCATAGTAGATATCAACAAGTGGACTAGGACCAAGCTCATATATCTTGGCTACTAATGGCGCAATTGACATGGGACCTAAGGTGCCAACAGTTAGGTATCCTCCTAATATTTTAAATACTTGATGTACAGCAGATGAACTTATTGTTAAATTTAAACAACTTTCAAATAATTTCTGTAGTTTTATATATTCTCCACTCATACTTGCATTCTGGAATAGTACTAAAAAAAATAAAATAATTATATATATGTAAAAATTAGTTTAAAAAAGAAATAGTATTATTTACCTACCTTGCATTTGCAAATCAACTGATTTTTGTGAATTGCCCATTTCAATGTGATTTGTTAGATTCTTATTATGACTACCGCTCCAACAACTGAACTTTTTGAATTCTGAGCATGGATCTTTATTCCAATTAAGTCTTGCCTGTATATTTAATGATACCGTTTCACAAATTTCCTCTGTACATTCCGGTGGTGTCGACATCATAGACGAACAGCCATCTCCCTCCATATAACAATCTCGTGGCAATGGAGATGGTGCAGTGCTTATTAAAAACAATATTGGCGAAGCAACCAGCAATGTTGTCACCAATAAAGTTGCCGATGTTATTGCTACTTTATGAACTGCCGTTGATGTTCGTAGCCAAATACATGGGGCACAACAAATCCAGCCAATAATATTATTCTACAATTAAAATATTATATTATAAATATGTATAAAACACATTCCTATGCACATTTGATACCTTATTATAACGCCCTGCTAAATTTTCGGTGTTTGTGCTCTCAATCATTTCAACTTCATCTGGTTTGCCAAAATGATTGGAACTCATGGGCGTTTTGAATGAAAGTTGCTTTTGCAGCAGCGAAGCGCTACTTCCGCCGGATGGATTTGCCGATGTAATAACATTTCGTGAAGAGCTACCCAACCCGCTCGCACCATTTTTGCGAAAAGTATTACGTGAACTAAACTCAGCTGACATGTTTTTCAATTTTTCCACACAATCAGCTTTGATAAATAATAATGTCCTTTGCCTAGTGGCTTTTAGTTAAGAACTTTGTTAACTTAAGTGTTGATTTCACATTATTATCATTTTTACTATAGATGAAATTAACAAATCAATATAAATATTATATATGTATGTACATATATTTTTTGCACTAATTGTAGTTGTAGAAAATAGAGTGTTTGATTGTTCACGGACACACACACATACATACATTTTCATACATTGTATGTACATACAAAAAGTGGTAAAAGAGTTCCAAATGATTAAACTTAATACACAAATACGAACAATATTTAATTGTTAGTTACTTATTTTATTGTTCGAGTTATTAAGTTATTAAACAATAATAATATAGCGAAATTTTAATTTTATTTGCATTCAAAAACTTAGTTTGCTATCACAATAAAATTAAAATTTCGGCTATATTATTATTGTTTAATAACTTAATAACTCGAACAATAAAATAAGTAACTAACAATTAAATATTGTTCGTATTTGTGTATTAAGTTTAATCATTTGGAACTCTTTTACCACTTTTTGTATGTACATACAATGTATGAAAATGTATGTATGTGTGTGTGTCCGTGAACAATCAAACACTCTATTTTCTACAACTACAATTAGTGCAAAAAATATATGTACATACATATATAATATTTATATTGATTTGTTAATTTCATCTATAGTAAAAATGATAATAATGTGAAATCAACACTTAAGTTAACAAAGTTCTTAACTAAAAGCCACTAGGCAAAGGACATTATTATTTATCAAAGCTGATTGTGTGGAAAAATTGAAAAACATGTCAGCTGAGTTTAGTTCACGTAATACTTTTCGCAAAAATGGTGCGA
>JBAMBR010001163.1:0-87323 GCA_037044475.1 Zaprionus obscuricornis
ATTTATAAATATAAATAAATTCTGATAAAATTTTCGATTATTTTTCCATTATAATTTCATATTATTTTTGTCTCTTTCTTGCATTGATTTCCAAATTATATTCTATATTATTTCTGTTCTTTTCTTGCCTTTCTTTTCCAATTATATTTCATACATTTAATTATAATTTTCACATATATTTCTGTCAACATTTTGTCATTCAGTAATTGTAAGCAACAATTTCATAAGCTGCAAAGAAGAGGAAGAAGAAGAAAAGGAAAGAAAGGAAACTTCAATTATTCACTTGCTTATCGTTAAATACCTTTCAATCAGGCATTTAGTCAATTTCAATATATACATATGCGAGTATGTTGAAATAGGGAAGCAGAAAAAAAAAAGTGTAGTAATATCCTTCAACTCACTGGTCATGCCACATGCCACATGCCACATGGCCGTATGCCGTATGCCGCATACCGCATGCCCCATGCTTAGGCGAACAAAAGAAAACTTGTCAACTGCACAACAGTTGCCTCTCATGAGCTCAAGGACTGAATCCTATGGACTATGCAACAATGTCTTGAGTTTCCTTCTTTTTTTTTTTTTTCCTTCCTACTGCTGCTGCTGCTGCTGCTGCTGCTACTTCTGCTTTTGCCTTCGTCATGTGTGTGTTGTGTGTCGCTTCACAATTTCATGCTGTATTTTTTTGTTGTTGTTGTTGTTGTTCTTCTTTCTTTTTCATTTCGTCCTTTTTTTTCTGCTCATATCATTGACGAAAAATGTCAAATGCATAAAATAGTTTTCTTTTTTTTGTTTGAAGACAAACTGCTGACTAAGGCATAATTTGTTGTTGTTGTTGTTGTTGTTGTTGTCAATATGTAGACAAGTTTGTAGGGCATATTTGATTGACTGACTGACTGACTGACTGATTGATATGTGCCATGATTTATTGTTTTCCAGCCAAAAAAAAAAAAAATAAAGGCCAAGCAAAGTCTGTAGAGAAAATACAAAAAATAAAAAAAACACGAAATTATATTTTTTTTTTTTTATTATTTTGTTATTCAAATTTAAGCAAGTAAAATGCCAAGTAATAATATTTATTTAATATATTTTTCTTGCTGTTTTTTCACTGTCTTCATTTTATGCTGTATTTTACGCTGTATCTGTCGTCATTTTAGTTGCACTTTCTGCTGCTGCTCTTCATTAATGTCGAAAGTTTTTTTTGTGCTTTATGCGAAAATAAAGTAAATAATGAAAGCTATTTAGCACGGCCAAGGGTCGCATTAAGTTCTTCCTGGATTATTTCAGCCTGCAAATTCAGTCAAAAAACAAAAAAAAAAACTTCAACTTCAACAACAACAATAACAAGAAGAAGAAGAAGAATAGTACAAATGGGCAACTGGTGACAAGCGTTTAATGAGCTGTAAGCGCCACGAAACGTAGCAAGCGATGAGTAGTCACAGTAGCCGCCGCAACAACTGCGACCATGGAATTTCAACAATTTTTTACTGCCACCTGCAAGGACATTGGCATTGTTTCTGCTTCCATTGCTGCCACTGCTGCTGCTGTTGCTGCTTTTGCTTCTTTCGACTTTAGCTCTGCATCGCTTTTGTCTGACATTTTTTTTTATTTTTTGTTTTTACTTTTCTTATTTATTTTACTTTTATTTTTATTTTTTTTTTGTGGGGTTAACGCGTTTCGCTTCACAACGCAACGCATGGCATCGCATCGCATCGCTCAGCTGTGGTTTATGCGCAAAGATTTTTCAAAAAAAAAAAAAAGAAGAAAATTTTCAACGCAAAAATTGCGAGCACAATATTTTCACGTGGCAGTTGTGTTAATTAGCTTAAGGTGCGTCGTTGCGGCAAATTTTTCTGAATTATTGCAACGCTTTCATTTCTTTTTTTTTTTTTTTTTGCTCACCTTATAATTTCTTCTTTATTCTGCTCTTGCTGCTTCTTGTTCTTCGTGTTTTTTTTTTGTTCATTTTCTTGTTTCGTGGCCGACTTGATAAAGTTTTGTAATTAATTTGCATTTAATTAAAATGAAATTTAATGCTGATAAAGTGTTGTAAGTTCAAGCTCAGAGACTTCAGAATGTTGCACATATTTTTTTTGATGGCATAACGAACACTAGCAGCAAAAACGAAACTCGAAAAACAGTTGCACAAAAGAAAAAAAAAAAGAAAATAGAAAGAAAGACAGCTTTCAGAACTTAAGTTAGCAAATCTTTTGGCAAAGTTTTGCCAAATTTACAGTATGAACTGCAAAATGAAAGAAAATTGTTTACATTTTTATTGCATATTATTTTTTTTTCATATTTATCAGAGTTTCATTTTTTAATTATTTAAATTATCGGGTTTTTTCTATTTATTTTAAATTATTTTTGGTTTAAATATTAAATAAATTGTTTATTATATCAGAGCTTAATTTTTTTATTTTTTTAAATTTATCAGATTTTTTTTATTTATTTTAATATATCAAAAAATTTTTATTTGTTTCAATTTATTTATTGAATATTTAATAATTTTTTATTTATTTAAATTTATCAGAATTTGTTTTTAATTATTTTAAATTATTTTTAAATATTAAAAATTTTTTATTATTATTAAGGTAAATATTTATTTATTGAATTTTTAATATATTTTTTTTATTTATTTTCTTTTCTCCTATAATTCTTTTTTTTTTTATTTAAATTTATCAGAATTTTTTCTATTATTTTTTAAATTTATTTAAATATTTAAATTTATTTAAATATTTAAATTTATTTAAATATTGAATAATTTTGAAAGTAAATTTTTCAAGTAAATATTTATTTATTTAATTTTGTATTTTTATTTTATTTAAATGTGCAAATTTTTTGCAATTTGTCATTGAATATAACAGTTTGCAATTTTATTTTATTCTTATATTTTTTTGACATATTGTTATAGCATTTGGCTTGCAATGAAAATATACAATTTTCTCTAAATAAATTTACATTGCTTAAGTAACAAATATAAACAAGAAATTTCAATCAATGATTTTCACAGCTTGTGGTGAAAGTCAACGAAAAGTGCAAATAACTTATGTCAAAGTCATGTTTCATGCACTTGACTTATTTATGCAAAAATATAAATGTATATAGAAATTTATAAATATAAGATTATCCTGCATTTTGTTATTTTCTTTTCTCTTTTTTTTTTCTCTTTTTTGCGGCATTTCACAAATGTTGCAATTAGAAAAAAAAAACTGTAGGAAAATACAACTTTGACCTTTGCAGGGGAAGATGAAGACAGACACTGTGGTAGAGGCATTGAGAGAGAAGAAGCAGGACAGAGCGAGAGTCTGTGTGTGAGAGAGAGGGAGGTAGACAAAGACAGAGATAGATATAGATATAGGGAGCAGAGAATGTGCAGAGAAAGCGCTAAATCAAAATGTTGCCGTAGTGCTATTAAACCGCTTTTAGCATTGAGAACAAGCAAGGACTTACCGCAGACACATAGACACTCACACACATGGCAAGAGTAAGAGCAGCAAACTTGTGAAAATTGGTAAACAATTTATGTGGTCAAATAAAATTGCAACAGACTAAAAATAAAATCTAAAAAAAAAAATACCAAAAATAAAGTAAAACGGGACGAGCTGAAGATGCATAGCTGTAGCCGCAACAGAAGCAAATTTATGGCTGGCTTGAAAAAGCTACAGCACCGATTCCTATGTTTGCAAAGTTTGCAAATACAATAACAGCATAGATATATAGAAAGAGATGGCAATAGACAGAGAGAAAGAGAGAGAGAGAGAGAGAGAGAGAGAAACAGAATTGAAATGTAGGAATGCAGGAGGCAAAGGCGAAACGACATTCAAGGATATAAATTACATGCTTAGCTACTCGTGGTTCTCATATGCAAAAAGTTTCTTCTTCTGCTGCTGCTGCTGCTGCTGCTGCTTCTACTTCTTCTTCTTATTTTTTGGCTCTTCTTCTACTTTTACTTCTCTCTCTCTTTTTTTTTCGCACCCAAAACCAAAGTGCAATTGTTGTTGTTCGTGCTGTTGCTGTTGCTGCAGTTGCTGTAGAGATTATGAAATAAATTTCCACATGCCACAAAATTTCGCAAGGCGACGGCGTCGCTGCCAACCGCAGCCAACAATCCAACAATAATAACAAAATACTAACAACAACAAGTAGGTAAAGCTCTGTGCATTTTTAGCACTCAGCGATGCTAGGCAAAATTTATTGTTGCTGTTGTTGCACTTGAGATGCGAGCAGCGCCTGCAAGTAGGCAACATATATTGATAAACAGTCTGTCTATCTTTGTCTCGCTCGCTCTCCCTCTCTCTCTTTTCTTTCTCTTTCTCTGTCTGTTTGCATGTGTTTGTGCGTGTGTGTGTGTGTGCTGGACACATAAACACAAGCAGCAACAGTAACAACAACAAAAACAACAACAACAAGAACAATAACAGTAACTGAATGTTCGGTAAATTTACATATGAAAATATTTTTCAATCGCCCAAAGGTTTTCACTCTCTCTCTGTCTCTCTCTCTCTCTGTCTTTGTCTCATTGTATTTCTTGCTCATACTCATTGCCTTCTCCCTTTCTACTATTTGCCCAAAGAACTTTTGATATGTGAAGCCCTTCGGCCGAAGTTTGTGGCATCGAAAAAGTTTTACATTTTGTTTCTCTTCTTTTTTTTTTGTCGTCGTCTATATTTCTCTCACTCTCTCTCTCTCTCTCTCCCACGCACACACACTTCATATAGCAAATTTGTAAAGTTTTTCATTGGCATTTTTTTTTTTTTTTCAATATACGCAAAAAAAAGGGAAAAGAGATAAAAATAAAAATGAGAGCAAAGTGTAAGTTCTCTAAGCCTCTGTGCCATTAAAGTTCAATGGTTTATTTTCCATTTCACTTTTTGTTTTTATTTTTTTTTTTCTCGTTAGTTGCATTTCATTCTGATAGATTTATAGTACTATATATATTTTCTATATGTAAAATCATGCATGCAATCTTTGCATTTAGACTTTGACACATTTGAATATCAAATGAATTTTTGCTAATAAACATCATCTTGAATATTTCTGACAAAATCAAAGCAAAGATTTTTGAGTAGCCAAAATTATATATTTATACATATATTTCTATTTTATATAGCTAAGAATTAAATTATAGAATATTATGTTGCGCAGCAGCACTTTATTTTCAGTTGAAAGTTGAATATTATATTTTAATTAAGTTTTCAATGACGCACAAAACAAAAATAGAAAATATATAAATAAAAACGAAATTACTGATAAGAAAAAAAATAAAGCTTTTACTTGTTAATAAAATTTTAATAAAATTTATAAGATTTTTAATAGCAGCAAAGAAAGCAAAATTTGACTTGTTGAAGTTTGCATACACTTTGCGCACAAAATATTAAAAGTTTTTCATAAAAATTTGTATACTATAAAAATATATAATTTTTATAAGATTGTTTCTATGGCAGCTATATGATAGAGTCGTCTGAAATATTTTATTAATTATATTATATAAATTATATTTCTGTTGTTAGTTGTAACCAGAAAGCTAAACAGACATAAAAATTTTTCATATAATAATTATATTTTAGGTCCATTATTCCCTTGATAGGTTTATGATGCCGTAGTCCATTTTGTGTCTTTATTTTTTTCCTTTTTCATTATAAAATATTTAAAATATTTTTCTAGATTTTTGCAGAAATTTTTTTTTTAACGATTTTACACTTAGAGGCTTTTTTTTTAATGGCTGCGGCTGTAACCTAGCCACAGTCAGACTACAGTACAATCTATGACTTCTCTATAATTTAATGGTCTGATTATGATCTCGAATTAAGAAAATATGTTGAAGTGATTATTAAGTCGAAATCATGTAAGTTTCAGCCGCATAGCTGAATACTGAAAATTGTTCTTTATACAAAGACTCAATTTATAAAACGATGCTTTCCAATGTCAGCTTTGTGCTATACATAGTCGTCCGATGTGGCACATGCTTACTTCTATATAGCTGCGAGCATATATAAAGCTTCAATGTCAAACTGATAAAGAATATACAGAGTCTCTTACAGCTACTACTGTGCATGACAAACGACTAGCGTAAATGAATATACCCTAGCCTAGAGAGTATAAAAAAATATACTAAAAATACTAAAAATAATTTCAAATTTATTGTTTGCCGTCTACAGCTTATCTCTGCATTAAATTACAGTAATAAGACACTAATATTGCTTGAGATTTGTCTTGCACAAAATTCATATTGTTGTTCATCAAAAGCAAATTTTACTATATAAATATAAAGAATATATTTTATATATTTATTTTATTTTATTTTTTTTATACGCTTAACGTAATGAAATTATTTGCATTGTTCAGTTGCAAAACATTTGTCGTACGTGTCGCTGGCAAAAACTTCAAGTAAATACACAAAACAACAAAAGCTGTTGATGGATTAAAATTTAGTTAATATAAATGAAAAAACAAAGTGCAAATAAATACAAAAATAAATAATGAAAATAAACAAAAATATTAAACAATAAAATCATAAAAAAAATTAATCCCAAAAATAATAATAATAATAATAAAAAAAAATCCTTTAAGCATTTGATTGCAATAAATAAAATTAATTTGTCAGCTTATATAAAGCTTTTGCTAGTCTATAAAGCTAAGTGCAATTCTGCTATTGAGACTACTTGCAGCTCAGACTAAGCAGATTTCAATGGTCTCAAAGGCTTCTCAAAGAATTCTAAAGAAATGTAAAAAATGTATAAAAAAAAACATCGAGTAGAATTTCGTCAACACACTCAATGACGCGACGTTTCAAATTTCTGTGGATGGAAATTCAAGTCAAAGAAATGCTTAAAAAAAAAAGAAAAAATTACAAAAAAATTGTTTTCTTTCTACTTTTTCTTTTAATTTGTGTGTATGTGTGTGTGTGTGTGTGTGTGTATATTTTTTCTGTGCACTGTTTGACCGAAAACCAATTAAAAGCATGCGGCGCCTTTGCACTCTGTGCAATTTTTGTTCACTTCTTCTTCGACTGGCAATTGCTTTCAATCCTTTCTCTCTCACTTTCTCTATCAATCTATCTATCTTCTTCTCTCTCTCCCTCTCTCTCTCTCGCTCTCTCTCTCTGTCTTTGCCTTATTGTACCCAACTGTCTTATGTCTGAAGTGCAGTTTGCGGCTTATCGCATTTTTGCCAGACGTTGTTTTTGTTGTCTTACCCCAACGACCGCTGAGTTTTCATTGGGCTTTGTGGCAAACAGAAGATGCTAGTGCTGCTTTAGGGCAGAGGGCAACTTGCCGCGTTGCGCTTAAGTTTGTCAATGCATAAATTAAAAAAGTTGTTCCATTTTTTTTTTTTGCGAGTGCTGCTGCTGCTGCTGCTGCTACTGCTGCTGGCCTTTTGGCTTCTGTTAATGAAGCTAAAGCAATTAAGTGAAGACACTACAAACTTAATGGCCCCAGAAATGTATAGAATAGGAACAGCAAATGCATAAGAAGAGACAGAGAGAGAGAGAGAAAAAAAACCCTTGTTGGGTTACCATTTGTGGGCAGCAAGCAGCATATGAGTTTTATTTTTTTTTTCTATGAAGGTTTTTGTGTGTCTGTTGCGACTAATACGATTTGCTGCCATAAAAGATTACAGCTTGTCAAGAGTCGCAGAGCGGTTGAGGAAGAAAATAGTATTCACTTTTACTGAGTATGTTGTTGCCACTGCCACTGCCACTGCCACTGGCACTGCCACTGTCCCTGCCTACCATACACCTCTTGGTTTTTCGACTGGGCTAAGGGGATTATTATAATCCGATTTTCAACTTTAAATGTGCACAACGTTTCGAATATTTCTCATATAAGAATTTGATGTGCATTTATTTCTCTATCTCTCTCTCTCTCTCTCTCTCTCGATCTCTCCCTCTTTCTCAGTCGCACTCTCATTTTTATTTTGTACATTTTTGGCAACAGTTTTTGGTCTGTTTTGCTTGTTATTCTTCTATCTCCCAGCAAAAGTTTACATATGTGTGTGGTTGTGTGTGTTTGTGTGCGTATGTGTGTGTGTTTGTGTGTGTGTGTGTGTGTGGGCGCTTGGAAAATCGCTGCAGTTTTCTTTATAGTTATTACTTTATAAAGCTTTCTTCTTCTTCTTGCTCATCTTCTACTTTGGCTTCTTTCACTTCTTATTCGTTTTCTTTTTGATTACAAAATTGCTTTCAATATGTATTTTGCGGCATAACAATAACAAGTACAACAACAGCAACAACAACAAAACTCTCTTTTAGCGCACCTGTACAGGTGTTACCCATCTCTTAGCCAAAGAACATGCTATTCTAGGTAACTTCAGGTAACTGCAGCCTAACTTGAGTTACGTGTTGCAGCAAAAGTTTAACGCATTAAGCAACTCACTTTTCTTACTCTTTCCACTTCCACTTCTTCCACTTCCACTTCTTCTTCGTTTTTGTTGACTTTTTTATTGCTCTTTATACAAAAGTTCAACTATAAAGCTTTGCCAAATATTTTGGCCAACCGAACGTATACAACTTTCATTACTAACAATAACTGGCCCATAATACTAACATACATTATCATTTTTATGCGATGACTAACTAAATTTAAATATTGATTATTTCAAGCCAACTTTTGAAATAAAAAAAAAAAAAAATTGTATATATTTTTAAATAATTTTAAATATTATAGAAATCTTTAATAAATATACATAAATATCAAATTAAAGTATAAGGCAAATTATTTAAAAATATTAAAAAAAATATATATATTAATATTAAATAAAACTATTATAAATTTATAAAAATGAAATTAAATATAATAATATTTATAATGTATAAAAAAATATAATTCTTATTTTATTTTATAATTTCAGCGCTTGGTCGAAAAAACATTATAAACATGCGGTTTCTACATCTTCTCTATAAAACAGCATTTCTGCTTATTTTAACAGTCGGTAAGTAAATAAAATCGATTTTATATATTTAAATAGCAAAATAATAATAATAGAAAAAAATTATCTAAAAAAAAAAATTAAAAATTAAAAAATAAATAAGAAATAAAATAATAATATAAAGTGAAATATCTCAGCTATTTTTATAAAACTAAATAAATAAATAATAATTAAATGAATTAATTATAATTAAAATTTAAGTAAATAAATAATATAAATTATTTCAATAATATAAATAATATAAATAATATAAATAATATAAATAATATAAATAATATAAATAATATAAATAATATAAATAATATAAATAATATAAATAATATAAATAATATAAATAATATAAATAATATAAATAATATAAATAATATAAATAATATAAATAATATAAATAATATAAATAATATAAATAATATAAATAATATAAATAATATAAATAATATAAATAATATAAATAATATAAATAATATAAATAATATAAATAATATAAATAATATAAATAATATAAATAATATAAATAATATAAATAATATAAATAATATAAATAATATAAATAATATAAATAATACAAATAAATAAATAAAATAAATAATATAAAATATAATAAAATCTTAAACAAATAACTTTTATATTTATGCAAGAACAACTAAAAATACTTTAGTTATTTTTAAAAAATATTTAAAAACAAATTTTAATTAAATAAAGATTAAATATAATTACTATTAAGTGATAAAAAACACTTTAAAAAAAATTCATATTTAATACAATGATTAATATATTTAATTAATATATTAATCACATAATTATAACGTGCATTTCATTTAAGATTTGACAGATGCATTTATTTATTTGCAAGGAAATATACGCAGAAACAAATTGCATTTGTATGTCAACAGTTGACATAAAATATATAATAGATCATGTTATAAAGACTGTAATAAATAGCTGAATAAAAAAATTGAAGACTTCAAGGGGGCGAGAAATCAAAAAAAAAAAAAAAAATTGGTATAAATAAAATGAAATCAAATGTGAAATGATAATGTATACAAAATGAAGTAATGAAATGTTATGTTAAGCATAAACATAAAATTAATCCACTCAATAAATTTATCAAAGACACGAAATAGCAAATAAAAAAAAATGATTATGATTAAGCATAAAAATATACAATATTATTTATGCATATTAATTGTAATCAGTTTTTTTTTTCTTCTCTCAAGTTCCCTATCTCTTTCTTTCTCTCTCTGTGTAATTTTTTTTTTTCTATTATGCTGAAATTATTTATGCCCGAAATGCTAATTAGCGTTAATTAAATTTTATGTCGTAGAAATGTGGTGCGATTAAAATTGATACGAATCGACAAATGCAAATAAAAGCAATTGCCGCAAAAATCATTAATAAATAATGATGAAAGTGGCACAAAATAAAATAAAAAAAAAACAGAAAATTCTTTAAATTAAGCGCATTATAGATAATGCTTAAAATCAATTAAGAAATTTATTTGAAAAAATAAAATAAAATAAAATAAAAATCAAATATTGAATTAATAGAAGAATTACGATTAATTCAAGCATAAAGCAAGCAGCAATTCAAGGTGTGTTTACACATCAATTAAAGTATGCTGACAAGTTGCAAAAAAAAGAAGAAAAAGCAACAGCAGCAGTAGCAGAAGCAGCAGCAGTAAAAGAAATAAAACAAATTCTTATATTTCTCACACATTTTTTTTGCAATTTTATCTTGAATGTTTTACACACACATTTTCAAGTTTTTTTTTTTTATTGCCTACAGTCGTCTTGTGGCTTTCAGCAGCCAACAGAGGCTCATTTTATTTACCAGCGCACATAAATTTCAAAACCACACGCACTCGCTCGCACACACACACACGTACATGTTCGTATACACTGATAAATATTTGAGCAAGTTGGCAAAGAGCAAACCCCACTGATTTATTCAATAAATCAGAAGTTGCTACCGCTTGCCGCTGCTGCTTGCCTCATGCCTCATACCACATTCCACAATTCTTCTTTTGCAATGTCAGAGCAACGCAAAGGTATGTTGAATTGAGTTAAATTTTTGGTTTTTGCCTCTGATCTTTAATCGAAGTGAGCGAGCTGCCATCTGTTTTTGTCTTGTCTGGCCAAGACATATGTCAATAACGCAATTGACTTTTGCCATGCTGCCATGCTGCCATTCTGCCATTCTGGCATGCTGAATGTGTCGCTTAAATGCATTTAACTTGCAGATACTTGCTTCACTTCAATTTTATCAATCTGTTCCCCATACTTATATTCATGCATATATACTGTATATGTAGTAGAACGTGAAAGCGTTTCGTTGTTGTAGTTTCATGTCTCTCTCTCTCTCTCTCTCTCTCTCTTTGCACTGTCCCCATGTATGTATTGTGTGTGTGTGTCTTCATCGATTGAATTCAATATAAACTCGTATATATCTATCATTCACTCTATCAACAGAGAAACTTAAATGACAGTGAATACATCAAATGACTTTCAATCCTTTCGCGTGACTGAAATTTTCGACTCTTTGTCACTTGCGACAGGCTCATCTATGCCATAGTGTATGCCTCTTTCTCTCTCGCTGTGTGTGTATGTGGGCGTAAAGGTGTGTCAATTGTTGTTGTTGTTGTTCTTCTTCTTCCTCTTACTCTTGTTAGCACATGACATCTGTGCATATATATGTGTGTGTGGCACTTCTCACGAGGCTTGATAAATGTTGGCAACGTGCCTGGCATTTGCTTTATTTTTTTATTCTGGCCTCTCTTTCTGCTGGATTTATTTAGTGCCTCGTACTTTTCGTTGGCTTTTCGTGTAGGCTGTGACAAGTGGTTTAACTTATTTTAAGCGTCGAAAACTTTAATATTTCTTTAGCCTCAAAATGTCGTATGAAAACCTATATGAAAACTATAATTGTGTAAATATATAGAACGTAAATATTATATATACATTAAATTTATTTGCATATTTTATAATAATTAATGTTGTAAAAATTATATTCAATGTATTTATTATAAAAGAATTGAAAGTATGTAATATATAGAAATTTCTATGAGATTATGGCGGATTTATTTTAGATTATTAGATTAGTTTAGATTATTGGTAATTTATATAATATAATTTATTGAATATATATATAACTATTGAGAATTTTTAGAAAATTATTGAAAATTTGTAGAAGATAAACTTATATTATATTATGATATATTATGATAAACTTATATTATAATACAAATTAATACAAATTGTATTAGATTATAGAGAATTTATTTTAAATTATTGGAAATTTATTTCAGATTATTGGATACTTATAATAGATGTATTTTAATATTTATTTATTTCATATTTATCGCGATTTAATTTTAACAAAAATTTTAATTTAATAAAATTAAAATTATAATAGAATATTTAAAATTATAATAAAATATTAATTACTATAAGAAATTGTATAAATTTAAAATCTTTTATTAGTAATATCAAAATATACATAACATCATTGAAAAATTATATTAAATTGTTGATAAATTTATTAATAATTTGTATTACATTATATAGAAATTATTTCAAATTATTGGGAATTTATTTTAAATTATTTGTGACTTATATTCGATTATTTGATTATATTTTGTTAAATTATAAAATTTTTTTTTTTAGATTTATTGCGAATTTATTTTAATAATTTTTAATTTAATTAAATAAAAATCATAATAAAATATTAGAGACAATAATAAATTATATGAATCTAATATGTTTCTTTTAGCATTATCAAAATATATATAAGATCATTGAGAAATTATACAAAATTTTTAAAAAATGTTTAATAAATTATTAATAATTTAATAAATAAATTTTAGGCAATTTATTTCAAATTATTGAGAATTTATTCTAAATTTTTGGATACTTATAATAGATTAATTGTTTATTTTCTTTAAATTATTGAGAGTTTAAATATTTAAATAGTTTTAATATATTAAAAAAAATATTATAAAATGTCATTGACAATAATAAATACTATTAATCTAATATTTTTCTTAAACAATATCAAAATATATTTAATTTAGCTTCAATTTGTCTTAAACAAAATACTTAATATTCAGATGTTGATAACATTTTTTATTATATCCCGTGAGTATATGTACTACATTTAAGCATAATTCCCTTAGCAGTAAGCAATTCATTGTCAAAGTCAAATCAATCTAAAAAATCTAACCTTTTAGACACCTGTAAGTCAGTAAGGGTCAATGGAGCAATATTAGAGTATAATATGTCATTAATGGAAATCACACGACGGCATTATATTCATATACTAGATGTCATAGTTTATTATAATGTTTTGTGAGTAAAATCAATGAATGAATTATCCACAATTCTATTGCAATTTAATACGCATTTACGAGTAATATAAATCAAGACACTTATCGCACTAAATACAATATGCTATTACATTATTTCTATGTATATATGAATGTTTGTGTGTGTGTTCTGGCATATCTACTAATTTCACTTGACTTGAAGTGAATTGTAATTAAATGTCAATTTCCAGCACAAAAACCCCTCCAAAAAAAATAAAATAGAAAGCCGGAAAAAAAAATATATGTGAAAGCATTAAGACATTAACAGTGGGAAATAGTAAAACAATCGGCAAGTAAATGAAATATATAGTAAAATATATGAAATCGTTTTGTTTATTAAACATTAGTATAGATGAGCAGTGAGAGGAACATAGAGAGTGGCATGAGAAATTAAGGTCTCTGGCGACAAATTTGCGAGCGCGTCAAGGTTAAACCTACAAACAAAAAAAAAAAAAGGTTCGCCCCTGGGCTTATTAAAATAAAATCAAGTACACGACCGATTTTCGACACTTTGCCAAGAACCCAAAGAGCTGCAAGAGGACCAGGAGTGAGAGGGGCAGCATGAGAATACAGTATGCAGAGCTCAGACCCAGACTAATTAGGGATTTTGTTTTGTTGTGGAAATCGGCGCAATGTTTACTATACGAAACAGGTGCTTTGCTGTGGGTGTGGAGTTGTGGGTGAGAGGGGGGGGGGGAGGAAGAGGGAAATGGTTGGGGAGGGAGAGGAAGAGAGGGGATAATGCAAATACAAATTACGTTTTGTTGTGGTGCGTGTTGAAGATTTTTATCGGGGCGTGTAAATTGTGCAGCTACCAGACGGTTGCCTGACATCAAAAATAACAACAACAAGGACAACAACAATAACAAGGGCAACAACGATACCAGCAAGGACAACGACAGCAGCAAACAACAGCAACAACAACAATGGCAACAAACATTACGTTGGGTGCATTGGACCAGCCCGATAATGGCAGGTTAATAAACGTTATGAAGCTACATTTGCACGAACAAACACACAAACACACACACACACTTACATGCAGACTTCTGTGTTGTCAGGTTAGTCATTTGGTTGAGCTAAATTGTACGTAGCAACATTTTAGTCAACAATTGAACAAACACGTTTCACATTTAATACGTATGTCTCTGCATTGCATAATTTTTAATGTTAAGGTTTACTAATTGGTCTTAGAGTGTATAAATAAAATGTATATGAACTAAGCTTAAAGTGGGGGAATTTTTAATTTAGAAATATATTTTTTTTTATTATTTCAATTTATTTTAGAATGGGAATTTTTTTTGTTTAAATATAAATTACATATTTTTACTTGGGGATTTTTTAATTTAAAAATATATTTTTTTAATATTTCAATTTATTTTAAAATGGCAAGTTTTTCTTTGTTTATAAATATTAATTACCTATTTTTATTTGGAGAATTTTTAATTTAAAAATATATTTTTTTATTATATCAATATAATTTAGAATTTAAAATTTTTTTTTAGAATATTTTATAAAATTAATAAAATAATATCTTGAATATTTTTTGAATATCACTTAAATAAATTTAAGATTTATAAAATGCTTTTTAAATTTTTATAAACTATTTATGTTATTATATTAAAAAAATAAGTAAAAATTTTTTCTATAATTATTTTAATATATTTTAAATTTATAAAAACTTTTCTTAAGTTAATTAATTATTTATTTTACAATATTTCATTTTCACAATTTTTTCTTAAATTAATATATATAAATTAATTAATATATATACAATAATATTTTGAATATTTCTTTTTTTCACAATTTTTTAAATTAATTTAAGATTTATATAATATTTCTTAAAATTTATATTAAAAAAATAAGTAAATATTTGTTCTATAATTTTTTTTTGTTATATATTTTAAATTTATAAAAACTTTTCTTAAGTTAATTAATTATTTATTTTAAAATATTTCATTTTCATAATTTTTTCTTAAATTAATATAAACTTTATTTTTAATATAACTAACTTTAATAATATTAATATGTTCGGTTTGGCAAGTTTACTTTATTTTTACCTTTTTCTATGCTCACCTACTCTAACTTTATAAATTAGTTGTCAATTTTTTCATGCAAACTTTTTGCTCAACGGCATTATAAAATTCCACTGCATCTCTGAACTAAAGTAAAAATTCCTTAATATAAAAAATTCCTAACACATTCTCGTTTATGCTCTCATCAGCAGCATTTTGTTAAGCAAACACAACAGTTTTTTTTTTTATTTTTACAATGCATGTTCAGTAGCTATAGATGTGCTAAACTATGTAACTATGTTTGTAACTATGGTTTTAACTATGTAAAATATGCTTGTACATCGTTTCGTTTCTATTTATATTTCTATTTTCATTTCCATTTTGATGCCTTCATCACGCACTAACAAAATGCACAAATGCGCATAGCAATTGTTTCCTGTTATTATGTAAATTTTGCTTGGCCAGCTATGGCTGCAAGTGCAACTGCAGCTTCGACAAGTTTCAATTCAAGAGGCGCCTGCAAGTATGCTATGAAAATGAAAACAGCTTTTTTTTTACTCATTCTTTGGAGAGCGCGACGCGACGTCCAGAATTGACCTTAGCAGCAATTAAGCCGCTTAACCCCCATGGCCAAAGCCCGAGCACTTTTTCTCGCCACGCTCACATCCTCTCCCTCTTTCTCTCTGTAGCTGCCTCTCGCTCTCGCTGAGCACACTTTTTCTTTGCTTGTGTTTTTTATTTTATTTTTTTTTTTGGGCAGCTTTTTTTGTCTGCTCTCACCCTTAACCAGCATAAAAATTGTTAAGCTTTGCCATCCCCATCCACTTGACAAATGGAAAAATGGCCCCAAAAACTTCCGGCTGTTTGCAGCTGCAGTTTGTCAGCTCTAAAGCTTCAATTTGTTTTCGTTTTTGGCTTTTAGCTTGCTGTGAGATTTTCATGAATTTTATGTAACGATCTCAGTACGCAAACACATATACAAATATACAGACACACACACACACACATATATACATACATATTTATGTGTCTGTGTTTTGTTCGTCACACGTTGAAATGCAAAATAAAAAAAAAAAAAAAGGAAAAAAAAATTGCATGGAATTGCAAATTCAATAATAGTTGTTCCCTTGGTTCTTGGCTGTTATGATTTTTATCCAACAGTCGAATTGCAATCCAAATCCTCTTTTTCCTCTTTCTCTCTCATTCGCTTTCTCTCTCCCTTACACACAAATACAAAGTCTACCAGTTTATTCATATTTCACTGTTTACCATTGATTCGCCCGTTAGTTTTAAGTATGCCAAGCGAATGCCAAGCCAAGTCAAGCATTTACTGTGCTGCCTTCCGCAACACAGGTAGCTATAACCGATACACAGACAGCAACAGGGCGTGGCAAAGGCGCTGCTTTTGATTCCACATTTCAAGCAACAAGAAAGCATCGTTTGACTACGTCACAGGCTAACGGGGGATACGCTCTGCCATGTTCCGTAATTGGTTCAATAATAAATACAGCGATTGATTTTTTTTTTTCATCTTCTCTCCCTCTCTGTCCGTCCCTTCCTTACCCTGTGCTTAGATTGAGATTTAATTAAAGCAAAGGTGTATGTTGCAAGCCCAAGAGAGCGCGTCTTGAATAAGAAATAACAGAGCATAAACAAAAACAACAAATTGTGATAAGGGAAAATGTCACTTAAGTGACGATTGTTGACCCCTTTTTCATCATAAAGTTCATTGGCTTCAAATTTATCCCGGGCATGGGTTGTGTCGTCTATATGTTGCAAATGAATGCGATGACTAGTGGCTGAAAGTTCGATTTGATTTGGGTAAATTGCATCAAATTTTCCTCTTTATTTATTTACATTTTTATATATAGGAATGTTACGTTTGTAAAATTTTAAAATATCAAATATATAAAATATATAAAATATATAAAATATATAAAATATATAAAATATTTAAAATATATAAAATATATAAAATATATAAAATATATAAAATATATAAAATATATAAAATATATAAAATATATAAAATATATAAAATATATAAAATATATAAAATATATAAAATATATAAAATATATAAAATATATAAAATATATAAAATATATAAAATATATAAAATATATAAAATATATAAAATATATAAAATATATAAAATATATAAAATATAAAAAATAATAATATAAAATAAAATGTTTAAATATGTTAATAAAAATACGAATACATTTTCTATAAATATTAAAAAAAATACTTACGTACAATTTAAGTAGAGTTTTACAGAGCTTTATCTTAATTAAGTAACTGCAGTATACATAAAACTTTAACTTTGCATCATTGTCACACTTTCCATTGTTCCACATTGTTTGAGCTTTATAATTTATAACATGTGTATTTAAACACCTTCTATGTATGCAAGAATATGCGAGAGAGAGAGAAAGAGAGAGAGAGAGAGAGAGAATATGAGTGTTACAAGCGTATAAGCCATTGTCCATTGTCCGTTGTGCATTGTTCTTGTTGCTGTTGCTATCTGGTCTCAGGTCGTGAAGCAAATAGTTAATAATCATTATTAACAATTTACGTGGCAAATGTCTGGCGCATAATAACAAAACGTTGCACACATGCAAGCTCTCCCCCTTAGACTGCTATGCACACACATATTACTTCCCTCTCTTACTCTCTCTCTCTATCTTTCTCTTTGTCAGACATTCTCACTCATACATATAGCAGTAACAGGTTTATGTTGCAGCTAAACTAGAGACTACAATGTACGTAGAAAGAGTTCTGCATTATTCCGTGCACCCCAAACTGATCCTTGGCAAAGCTCATTTACAATGATTAACTCTATTAATTGCCATAAAACGATTATAATTTGTTTTTGTATTTTATTTTTTTTCTATAATTTTTGCTTAATTGCAATCAAAAATTTAAATCTGATTGAAAGTAAATAAATGAATTAACGCGCGCAAACAATAATATTTGCGTAAATTTGTTAATAATTATTCTACTGAATAATATAAAACTTTTGCTTTGTTTTAAATTTTGCTTTAATTGTTGCATTTTTTTTTCTTCTTTTTGCATAAAAATTAAAAATTATTTTGCATACCAGAAATGAAAATAGTTAGGGAAAATTTTTAATAAAAAAAAATCTACTAAAAATTTTTCAGTGAAATAAAATCTGAATAAATATAAAAAAAAATTGATCGAAATATGTAACTGAATATTTTTATAAAATTACAAATGAAAATATAATTTTTGGTAAAAATATTTTATAAATATTTTATAATTCCCGCTGAAATGCATTGATAAATCATTAATTATTTTGTATTGCTAAATATGTAGAAGTAATTGTTAGTCAAGTATAGTTTAGCATGATGCAATTATTATATAACATTACATACTCGTATGTATAATTATGCAAGTTATATTTCCATTTCACAAATTGGCTAATTCCATAATAATCGCCAAAGAGAATTCAATTTCAACATTTAGTTCTTTCTCTCTCTGAACATTCCACATACTGAAATTCCTTCGTGTGCTTTTGTACGTATGTTAGCCAAGCTAAGTGCCACTATAAAATGCATGACAATTCATAAAAATTGCCACACGGAGCCACACTTGCTACAGCTACACCTGCCACGACAGTTACAATCTAAATGTAAGTGTCACTGTGTGTGAGTGTAGGTATGTCTCTGTGTGTGTTTTTGTATTTATTTGCATATTAAATAGCAATATCAGCATTATCACATATGAATTGCCGACATTTTGCAGACATTGCTGCTGCGAGATAAAGAGAAAGAGAGAGTGAAAAACATTTAACATGAATATTTTTGCTATTTACAAATTTATGAAGAAATTGCTAACTAAATGGAAAAGACACAGGACACAGCTGTGCAATGCAAATACGTTAAACGAATAAATCGATTCGACAAATAAAAAAAAACAACAGAAAAATACAAGAGAAAATACAAAAATTTCTTTTTTTTTTTTAGTTTTTTTCACTTATTTGTTGAAATTAATAAACTTGTTTTTCACCATCGTTATGTGCTAAACAAGAGCTGAAGAAGTAGAAGAAGAATAAGAAGAAGAAAAACTCTCTGTTTTTTTGTTTTGTAAGTTGAACACATTTCTCGATAGTAATCAAAGTTATTGATTGCATTTTTCTTATTCGCAACAAAACTCAATGGAACTTTGACATTTCACTTTTTCTTTCCCTTTCATTCTTGGTGGCAAAACAGAAATATTTTCAGTTTTCAGTTTCAGTTTCATTTTCGTTTTCGTTTTTGACTTCGACTTCGACTTCGATATGACGAATGAGTTTAACTAAAGTTGCCAATCAACACGTACGTACTTATATATATACATGTATCGAATGTATCGAATGGCAGTAATGGGTCAAACAGAGACTTTTGAGGTTTTGCCTTGTATTATTGGCAATTTGTTTGTTGAGCTTAAAAGTGCATGGAAATTGTTCTCATAAGTGAAAGTATGCTATTTATATCTTGATGTAGTTTTGTGATATCGATAGCAACTTTCGATATATGCTGGTAGTTTATTATTGACGACATCATGTGAATTAAAAGTGGTCACACACTGCTATGGTTTTTAGTAATCTATCTATATGCATTTATCGATAAATTATTTCGATATATATGACTATCGATATATTTTATATTATCATATTAAAAAAGATTAAAAGCGCTAACTGTAAGCACTTTAAGCATGATATAGTTCGATATATCGACATCATATGCCATCGATAACTAATCGATAGCTACACACATTTTTTACTTGTCAATATGACTTGTGCCTTTCATTAATATTTATTTATCTGCATGTCACGTCATTGATAATTATAGATTAATATCGAAATCGAATATTATCGATAAATAATCGATTGCTGAAAAAATGTTATTCATTACTTGCTAATATATCTTGCACATTCCATTTACTTTTGCATAGCTACATAGCGTGCTATCGATTGTTATCGAAAAATGTTTTCAGTTAATTAACGATTGTTACACAACTTTCTTTCTTTACTTATCAATATATCTTGCGTGTTCCATCAGCATTGCCAGCTGCATAACATGCTATCGATAATTATCGATTAATAGCATTCTGTATCAATTGAGATAATTGTTTAATTTGTTATTTGCTTTCATCTGATTGCTCATTTATGTGCCACATTATGCTTGGGATAATACCTTTTCTTATTGCCACTTCCACTGCCATTGTTGACGGCCTTCCATGTTGGCGGCATCGAATACCAATGACGTCTTGGCTTCATGGCTTAGCCCAAGCCCAAAAGAAAGTCAAATATACAAATCAATGAATCGTAGAAAATGCACACAAAACTCAATTTTCAACAACTTTTGCGTATTTAATACACACACGCACACACAGACATTCACACATATATATATATATATAGAGTTTTTCTTGCAGCGTGAAAAAAACGTGTTCAACAGCAACAAGAACAACAACAATTTGGGCAGGGCTTAAGGCGACAATGTGGCAAGTGCTTGAGACCGAAATTAAGGCCAAGACGTCATGATAAAAACTTTGTGTGCCTCGCTTCATGTGCTTGCTGCTCTTATTGTTATTGTTGTTATTGCTGTTGCTGTTGTTGTCGTTGAACTTGACGCATGTTTGTTGGCAAACAAACGTAAGCCACGCCTCCTTGCCGCCCCTCTCAGACACTCAGTGCTGGCTCAATGCCCTTCCAACGTATTATTTTATTTTTATTTTTTTTTTGCACACAGCAGCTCTGGCAGCTCTTGGCTCATTAAAATGCGGGGCGTTAAGTCGCGTTGGTTTGGCATCAGCAAAAGTTGGTGCCTGACCTGTTCACCCACACACACACACACACACACACATACACACAGGAATACATACAGACATACATACAGTCACATCTTGAATGGCAGCCAAACAAATCTTATTTAATTTGGCTTTGGCGCTTTTCACGCGGCTGCTGCCAACAAGTTTGCTTTACACATACACACACACATATATATACACGTACAGAGAGACATTAAAGGCAACTCGTTTAGCAGGTCGCAGCTGTTGCTTCAAGAATTTCAAGTGCATTTGAATGGGCTCATGGCTATGGCATGGCATCGCCGCCGCCTTGTTTGCCAAAGTGTTAAATGTCATGAGCCATGAGCACTTGGAAAGGGTTAGCCAAGGGTTTAGCAATCAGTAGAGTAGAGGGGGTAGAGTTTAACTCACACAGACAGCTGTTGCCCTTTTGAATTTATGATAGTTTCACAGAACATTTACATTTACTACATTTACAGTCATATTTATTATTTATGCGTAAGCACTCGCTATGCGATATTCTATGGCGGCGACTGTCAACATTTATGCTGCCTGCCTGCCTGCCTGCCTGCCTTGCTGTCTGTCTGCCTGCCAATAAAATTGACAAGACGCATTTCCGTCACTTGTTTCCCTCTCTCTCTCTCTCTGTCTCTCTCGCTCACTCGCACTCTTATTCAGTGCCTGCCGGAAGTGTGCACGCTATGATTTCCGGTTAATATTAGCCCTTTGTAAATGTCTGTGCGTTCGTTGCCTTTTTCAATATTTTATGCTCGTTGCACTTTTCTCTTTCCCAACTTTCAATATTATTTATTCACAGAGAGTTGATGAGAGAGAGATAGAGTGAGAAATTAATATGCACACACGCGTTGGCAACTCGACGACTTTTTTATCACTTGTTGAAAAAGTCTAAATTGAATTTACGCCAAAAATTATGCGGCTTTGCTTCACGTTTCCATATTTTTTTTTCTCTCCTTTTTTTTCTGGCCCGTAACTTTTTCTCTCTTTTGTTGCTGTTGTTGTTGTTGCGAGGGTTCGGTTCGGTAATACGAGTATGCACAACTCTGGCATATTAATTCCATTTAAACTGATTTTGTTGAGTGCCTCACGTTGCATATACAACTCGTTGAAGTTGAAGTTTGCTTCGTTGACTATATATTTGGGGTTAAGGTTTCATTACTGTCGTGTTGCTCGACCGACTGGCGAACTGGATCATTATATCAGTGTGTGTGTGTGTTTTTTTTTGTATGCCTTCAATTAACGCGCATGTAGTATGAGTGTGAGTTGATTGATGGACACTGTGCATAGTAGAAGGCCTGGGGGGAGGGGGATATGGGTCAAAGTTGGCAAATGTAGAAACGAGAACTTGACACAGCTGTCACATCTAGCTTTAATTTGTATTTGTAGACATTAATTTATGTCGACTGACTGTATAATGTATTTGTTCTTAGAATATTTCAAATATAATTTAACATTAAAATTAAATTAAATCAAATTAAATTAAAGCTAGTAAATCTTTTTCTTATTATAGTGTGAAAAATAGAAATAGAAATTTGCCTTAGAGCAAAGTTGCTTTGCGCACATGTCGAATTTGCTACGCAAAAGTATTTTTAGTTTTCAGCTCTGTCTTTGAGCTCTTTGCTCTCAGCTATTTGTTCAGCTGATACCCAGTATTTGATGTAGATGAAAAGGGTATATTAGTTGTAGAGAAATTTAAATATGGTAGATGAGACAGCGACAAGATTCTGTGACAATAGAAGAAAATATAGATAAATATATGTTTAATGAGAACTCCCTTAAGCGGACAGTCCTCTTGGACGGATACTTTTTATTTTATGGAAATTCCTTACTATTCTCTTAAGTGGTTGAGAGAGTTTTCACTGGCAGTATCCATAAAGTATATATATTCTTGATCCGATGCAACAGCAGAGTCACATTTTTTTTCTCAGCTGTGTCTTCTAGCTCTTAGTTCTTTCTTCATCTGATATAAAGTATATTAGTTGTAGAGAAATTGAAATATATTTATAGAACAGTGATAAAATTTTTCGACTATAGAAAAATATGGAAAAAAATTTTAATTTAAAAAATTTGTTAAAATATGAAATAATTTTAATAATAATATTAATTTAATATTTTATTAATAATAATAAATAATAAAAAAATAATAACTAATAATAAATAAAAATAAATAGTAATAAATAATAATAAATAATAATAAATAATAATAAATAATAATAAATAATAATAAATAATAATAAATAATAATAAATAATAATAAATAATAATAATAAATACTAATAAATAATAATAAATAATAATAAATAATAATAAATAATAATAAATAATAATAAATAATAATAAATAATAATAAATAATAATAAATAATAATAAATAATAATAAATGATAATAAATAATAATAAATAATAATAAATAAAATAAATAATAATAAATAATAATAAATAATAATGAATAAAAATAAATAATAATAAATAATAATAAATAATAATAAATAATAATAAATAATAATAAATAATAATAAATAATAATAAATAATAATAAATAATAATAAATAATAATAAATAATAATAAATAATAATAAATAATAATAAATAATAATAAATAATAATAAATAATAATAAATAATAATAAATAATAATAAATAATAATAAATAATAATAAATAATAATAATAAAATATATCATTTACCTTAACTCCGAACACTGCTTTCGGGAGTTCACTTCTAACTTCCATGACTTTGGTTTAGTTTGCAAAGGATTTTTGGCTACTGGGTATCTGACAGTCGAGCATAGTCAATAGTAGTTTGCTAGCATGTTTTGTATTTCTTATAAGGTGAAATACAGCGTATGTAATAGTCGACTTTGCTTAACACTTACTCATTCCCACTGCCACTTGTTAAATAATCTAGCTGCCACTGCCATTGCCACTGCCAGACTTGCCCCAGAACCGTCGAAATCATTTTGATTTAGCTGCGTGCCGCTAATGGTGCAAATTTCAAGCACAATTGAAGCCAGTTTAAATGTCCAAAACGCGTTTTGGCTTTGTGATGTGCGCTGTGTGCTGTGCGCTGTGCTGTAAGGACAACGTGAACTGCTTTTGGTCTATGCGGCATGCCTAAGCTGCCTGGCTGACATCCTTGACAGGAGCGAAGGCGCAAAGTCAAGCCACAAAAAAAAGGACACCTTAACCATTGCTCATTTTCTCTTTCTTTCACTCTCTCGCTCTGTGTAGCAGCACGACAAGCGGTGGCATTTTTCACGCCCAACTCAAGTTGAAATGGACAGCGAAAGCAATAGCGCGAATAGTGAGAAATAAGAAAGATAGAGAGAGAGAGAGAGATAGAATGAGTGTAAGGTAGATGCGGAAGAATGAGCCAAATTAAGTTGAAATTAGCAGCGTTTAAAGTATAATGAGCGTATAAATGATTAATTTGGTTTTTGGAAATTGATATAGGCAGACGGACAGGCATGGGCATTCGGCATAAGCGGGGAGGGGGGATCAGCAGGTCAGGTTGACAGTCAGGTAGAAGACGTTTAATTAACTTGGCTTTATTGGCTGATAGAATTAAGCTAATTGCTCGTTTGACGCGTCCCGAGTGACACCTGAGCGAAAGTTCTCTTCTCTCTTTTTTCCCTCTTTTTCTCTTGGAGATTTTTTTGCTTGCTGTTGTTATTATTCTTCCCTTCAGCTGTTGTCTTTTTGTTTTTGTTTTTTTTTTTTTGTGATTTCCGTATATAAAAATAAATCAAGTTGCGTCCGTTCAAAGTTGTCTGTCAGCGTTCAGACTTGCGAAATGAAATTATCTGGAATTCCCCAAGGCTTTTGGCCGAGTTGACAATCGCAAAATGTCTCTGGATGGATGATGTTTTATGTCTGTTTCTCCGTTCTGCCTGTCTGTCTGTCTTTCTGTCTATCTGTCTCACAGTAATTTCATTCACAATAATCCATTTCCATTTTCATGGCAACAGAGCAACAAAAAAAATAAAATAAAATAAAAAAAAATAAAATAAATATAAAAAAAAGAGAGAACAACAAGTTTTCAATTGTCAAGACTCTGGCCGCTTCAAGCAGATAGTAGTTCTTTATTTCTCTTTCTCTGTCTGTCTGTCTCTCCCTCTCTTTCTCTTACTCTCTAAGGAGCAAACACAAAGTTTCAATTACTTTAACTAATTCATTAATGTTGTTGACATGTTTAGGGAATTTTCTGCATACTTTGTATATAATTTGATATGCATAAAAAGTCTTCAGATGCCAGGCAGCAACAAGAGCAGTAAAAAAATGCTATATAAATATTTAAAAATTAATTACAACTTTTAAATAGTTGAATGAAACTGACTTGGACAGCTGTCCAAGCCTAAAAAAAAATAAATAAAAAAAAAATATTTATATTTAATTAATATGTTGGCGAAAACATTTGAAAACAATTTTCCTGCACGAATATTTGCTATTTTGGGTCAAGCAAAGTTAAGATATTTATAAATCTATATGAAAAGTTGAAGAACAAGTAAAAGTATTTATATATATTAAGAAAGCAAAGTTATATTTGGCAAGTGGAAAATGTCATAGCCTAAATACTTTGTATGATCTGCTATGCCTGCTGAGCTGCGTCTTACAAACTTCTGTTCAAAATTTATATAAATAATCTTCAACTGCACTTTGATTTTATTAATTTTTTAGTTTTAGCCAAACTTGATTTCTTTCCCATTTTTTTTTTGGCCAATTGCATTTTGGTTTTTAACACAATAAATTTCATTTGCTTTTATCTCAGCACATTCTCGTTTATCTAAGCAGGCAAACAACATCGCAATCACAATCACAATCACAATTACAATTGCAATCCCAATCGCAGAGACAGTCACAGTTGCAGGGACAGTCTCACATTGGAGCTCAGGCTTTTGTTCTTTAGCAGACAATTACCGCTATTAACATTTATGGTGTCGACCTCAAAAGTATAGAGAAAAGCAACCCGAAATTGAGCAAAACAAGCTGCGAGGAAATTAAGTAGAAAATTGCTAAAAATTAACAGCAGCCAGCACAAAAAAAAAACAAAGCACAAGAAAAAAAAAAGTCAAAGCTAGAAAAACAAGAAAATGAAAAAGAGAAAAAAATATATATATATATATATATATATATCTGTATAAAGAAAATGCACAAAAATGCTAGAAAATGTTTTTGTTGTTGTTGTTGGGAAAGGTCTTGTGTTTTTTTTTCGGGGCTGTCTTGGCTGCGAGGCTTAGACTGCTTAAGGAAAATTAATTAAAAATAAACATGGCACACGCTTGTACTTTAGGAATGCCAACCAAAATAGACCTGTGGCAACAGCAACACAAAAAAAAAAAAAAACGCAGAGCAAGACAAAGAAAGAGAGAGAGAGAAAGAGAGATAGAAACCGAAGCTAGGCAGACAAATAAGGAAAATAAAGGAAAATAAAAGCTATTCGAGCCAAATTCCAACAAAAGCGCACGAACATTTGTGGCCACAAATCCTAGACGATAAGAAAATAAGTAACATAGAGAGAGAGAGAGAGAGACGAAGAGAGTGCGAGAATGAGAGAGAGAGTGAGAGAAAAGCAACACACCTAAAGACAAAAAAGAGAAATAACTGAACTAGAATTGTTGGTGAAACAAGTCTTGGACAACGTAAGCGCCCCAAAAGTATTTAGTAATTACGTCAAGCCAAGCATAGTGTATGAAACAGGCAACAACCAGTCAGCCAGCCAGCCAACCAGCCAACCAGTCAGTTTGATAGGCGCAAGAGGCGTGGCTAACTGTTACTCTAGGTCAGGTGAAAATTGCATTAGCTACATTTTCTTTTCTTTTCGTTCTTCTTTTTTTTCCGCTTTTTTTTTTTTCTTGGTTTCCCGTGACAATGTCGCTTGGTAATATCGCAAGCATGCGACGTTTATAACATAAAATGTCATGTACCCCTCAACCAGTCAAACGATTTTAGCGTACCGGTATTAAAAGGGCATAAAACACGACCAAAATTGTGGTTAAGGAAATAAGAAGAAGGGGCAGGGGCGAAGGGGCCAAGGGGTAGGGAAAGAAGAATGAGGAAGCTAACCTGCTGTTTGACTATGGCAAACTGTAGCCTAATAAACCGAATGAAACTATAGGAAACTACTATTACAGTGAGTTTTATGAGTTATTTTATATACATAGTTTTGCCAGTGACTTGAAACGTTGCTTTGATTGAATTACGCATAATGTAGAATGAAATTGATATTGAAATTCTCATATTTACATTGACATTATTATATATTTTTATAATACATAATATACACTAAATATTCGGCAAGATTATTTTCTTTTGATGAAAAATACAAATTTAAAATAATTATAAAAATTAAAGTTAACGATTGTGAGATACCCTGTATTCTCTTTAAATACACCATTATATTGATTATAAGAAATACTTGAAGAAGTAATAAAAAATTACTTGTTATAATTTTTTTGTAATTTATTTTTTAATTTATAAAATATATTTATATAAATGTTTATATGTTTTTATTTTTATATACATAATATATTTTATATTTCTTAACTTATTATTATTTTATTTCTTAACATAATTTATTTTTTATTTTATATAATTATTATAATATTTTATAAGAATTTATTTATGTGTATTTATATTAATTTATATTTATATTTAAATTCTTTTATGATATTTATATATTATTATATATTTATATATTATATATTTGTATTTATTTTTATTTATAATTTTTATATGTTATATATTTTATATTTATTAATTTTTTATTTTTCACTTAATATATATTTACTAGTTTTATATATTACAATTTTTTCTATGTACTTTATATTAAATCAATTTTTTATTATGTGAAATAAAACAACAATGCACAAAAAATGATAACAAAAAAAACTGATAACACAAAAACGGAAATTCCGCGTTATCAGTTCTCAGTATATACATACATAGACAGGCATATAGCATTATATATTTGTATATATAATTTATAAAATGTCATATGAAATATTCTTGTGAGCTTAATTAAGAATTACAATTTTGATGTTCAGTCAATTGTTGTTTGTACTGTGACATTGATCATTTTCAAACAGTCTGTAAAATGAATTTAAAGTGCGACTTTAAAATATATAAAATATTGTTATTAATTATACATGTCTCATTTTTGGTGAAGGGAAATGAAACTTTTGAAGTAAGTAAAAAAAAAAAAATATTTAAATATTTATCACAACTTTAAATGAATTTTCAATTCTGATTTTAAGAAAAATATTGCGATCAGCAAGTGTGATATATATAGCACAATCAAGCCTTTGTTTGATTATATAAATCAATTGAAAGCAGAAAATGAAAATAATAAATGTGAAAACAAAGATAATAAAATAAAAGAATTAAATGAACAATTGCAAAAGCTTGAACATAAAATTTCAAATGATTCAAATGTTCTACTCATTGTAGAATTGAGAAATCAAATTAATCAATTAAAAGAAATAAATGCATTACAAAAAGAACAAATTATACAACAAAATAATAATTCATGTAAAATAAAAGATGAAATTGATCAATTGAAATCCGTTATAATTGATCAATATCGACTCACAAATGCAAATAAAACTTATAATGAAAGTAAAAAACATGAAGTTGAATTTGCAGAACAACTTAAAAATCAGCAAAAATTGTTAAGCGAAAAAGATGAAGAAATTTTAGCACTTAAAGCTCAAATTAAACTAAATGAAAATGCAATCGTACAAAAGCAAGAAGCAGAAAGCGTTAACCTCAAATATGAAATGGAACTCAAGAATTGCACAAAGAAATTAAAAACAAAAAATGATAGATTTCAACCATTTCTTTGTAACTCGGCTGATTCAACAATTGATACAATAACTGTTCCCTATTTCAAAACATTCGATATACTATGCGATAGTGCAATGGGAAAATCTGGTTGGATAGTTATTATGCAGCGAATAACATTTGAAGATGATTTCCATCAGGATTGGGAAAAATACAAAAATGGATTTGGTTCCTTTAATGGCAATTTCTTTCTTGGATTAGAAAAAATCCATTATCTAACAACCCTTCAACGTTTTGAGATCTTTTTATATGCAGATTATAAAGATAACTTTAAATTCTACCATGCACATTATGATCATTTTAAAATTTCTAATGAATTTGATCAATACCGATTGGCCAGTTTAGGAAAATATCATGGCTTTAACAATGAAGACTTTATGATTCAACATTTGAATGCATCGTTTAGCACTTACGATAGGGATAATGACAAATTGCCTACAGTTAATTGTGCAAAGAGAAATAATTGCAGCTGGTGGTATAATTACTGTCCATCTCAGTAAGTTGAAAATTTTAGCTTAAATATTTTTATAGATATTTTCTACAGTAATTTTTATGCATTTTCAGAGGCAAATTTGCGAATAGGTTAAATGGAGCTGAAATTTTTGGCACAGATAGTCGACAGACAATTCGTACGGGTCTTGTACGAAACTCAATCAAAATTATGATACGTCCAGTCCTGCCGTATGATAGTCATCTTCTTTTTTAACAGAAACAGAAAATTTATTTTCGGCTTACCGAAAATTTCATGCCGTTGCAAGATATAATGACAAGTTTTTCTTTAGGAGTGGTATGATGATGTGCAGTCGGGTCACGATAATTGATACCCCGCTAATTCGAAACTCTTTTAATTTCGATTTTTTAATTAAATTAAAGTAATAAATCAATTTTTAATTAATTTAAAATAATTAATTAATTTTTAATTAAATTAAATGAGCTTAACTAAAAATTAATTAATTAATTTTTAATTAAATTAAATTAATTAATTAATTCTTAATTAAATTAAATTAATTAAATAATTTTTAATTAAATTAATTAATAAATTTTTTGTTAATTTAAAATAATTCATTAATCTTTAATTAAATTAAAATAATTCATTAATCTTTAATTAAATTAAATTAATTAATTAATTAACTTTTAATTAAATTAAATTATTTTCTTTTTAATTAACAATTTCTCTCCCCTTGAAAAAAATGCAATATATAATTCGAAAATATCCCCCGTAGTAGGTAAAAAATTGGATCCCATTACGATTTACCGGGACTCGACTGTATAGTGGTCCGATATAAACCAAACTTTTAGCCGGTTAAAATAACAGATAAAATAACAAATTTCAGATTTACCTTTCCTATGACAGCCAAACAGTATAAAATTAAATTTGTATGCCAAATTTTACACATATAGTATAACACTCACCGACTAGCTGTGAAAACAGTCTTTTCTTTTTATTCACGTTGAACAATTCGTTAAAACAAAACAAATCTGGGGCCTAGAGAAGTAATATATACCCTTGCAAACGTCAACAAATAATTTTTAAATATTTACGAAATATTTACGAAATGTTATAATTTTTTTTTTTTAATAAAAATTGAAACCAATAAATAAACATTTGTAAACACCAGAAAATATTGTAACCAATAAATAAACATTTGCAAACGTTAGAAAAAAATGTAAGAGTTAATGTATAGCCAACAACCAAATATGATTTACAGGGTATCAAAGGCAAATGGCATGCATTCATGTATTATTTGTGAATCTGGTAAAAGCTAAAATTCTATTTCAACCAAGAGCGTTTGTATTATGCAACTTATTTGCCAAGAATTATGTAAGCCCTTGGAGCATCAACCATAAAAGTTATCCCTATGCGCGCGCTTCGTCATTCAACTGAGCTTGCTTCCCATTTTCCCCTTCATTCCTCTTTCACTTTCATGGCTGTGCCCGTCGTCTGCCCGTCTGTCTCTTACGTTGAGCATTTCCCATATCCCGCTTCATATGAGAAAAGTAATTTTATTAAAACAATAAAGCAAGCACAGTAAACTGATAAGCAGCTCATATGCTTGTTTTTAGCACACATACATGCACACACACGCACACACATGCACACACACGCACACACATACACATACATATGCAGAAGTAAGGTCCTTTTGTATGCTTGTGTAATATTTTGTATAGAGAGAATAGAAGAGCGAGCATGCTTATCCTTATGAATCTCTGAACAATTTCTTCTTCTGCTTCATAGCTTTTTCTGTTTTTCTGTTTTTTGTTATTGTTGTTGGTTTTATTATTTTGTTCTACTATTTTAATATTTTATTATATTTTTTCGTTTGACGCATAAATGCATAAAAAATTATTTTATTTTCATTTCTCAGTTATTATCATGTGAAATCTTTGATGTGTGTTTAGTATTGAGCCATAAAATACCAAAGAAAATATTTGTTCAGCCTAAATGTGATTTAAAGCTGGCTCAAAAAAAAAAAAAAAACTATTTCTTTTTTTTATTTTATATGAATTTATCTATTGAATATTGAAAGTATATAAATATATTTATGAGCAAAATGGAAAACGAAAATACTTAAATAATAAAATGTGCAAAAAAAAGTATAACTTAAAATTGAAGTTTATAAAAAATATAAAAATATAATTGATATACAAATTTTAGATAAAGTATAAAATAAATATTTTTTAAATATTTAAAAAAAAATAAATTAAAAATCAATAAAAAAAATCAATATATTTAGTAAAAAAAATATAAAAATAAAAAAAATGTAAGAATATAATTTTTATTGTTTTTCCTTACCTACTTAACTTTTTTTTTCTTTTTTTTTTAATTTATAAATTTGCTTAAAATTTTTTATCAACATTTTATTAACAATAAATTGCAATTAAAAATGTTCAATTTATTACATATTTGTATAAAATTATCTATACAACATTTATTGAATGCTAAAAATAGTTCACTTGTTTTAGCAGTCGTATATTTATCTAGCTTTAAATAGATAAACTGTCATTCAGCTGTCGAAAATCAACGACACAAATACATGCAATATTGATGAATAGAAATTTTTGCATTTGACCTGTAAATAAAATATAATAAAATTTGCTATAAACTAAAAATTGAAGAGCAAGATAGTTTACATATTTATGTATACACATTTATATTTATATATATATATATATATATATGTATATGAATATTATATGCATGTCTAGCTTTTGGCCACAGTGGTCGACATGATGATAACCCAATGACAGCTATTTGCAAATCAAACATGAGCACCGATTTTGTATAAATCAATTGATTGGCAATGCGTTTTGATTGCCAGCAAACAGCTAATGGCTAACAGCTAACAGCCAACAGACAACAGACTACAGACAACTGCCAATTGAGCAGCCTAAAATTTGTCTCTGGCACGCGATGGCAAACTGACAATGAGAAAGGTATAAAGCAAGGCGAATAGGAAAATGGGTAACATTCAAGGTATTTCTTTATAGATGGTATCGATTGTGCTATGTGGGCAAAAGGTAAAGGTAAAAATTTGCCTCATTTAATATATTAATGCTCGACATGCACTCAAATGTGTTTTATTGTCTTCAAATCAGCAAAGACTTTAATCAGTTTTGGCTGCGTTTTCTTTTTGGGCTTGGCTCGACATGTGCGCGTGACACGAGCTCGTGTTGATTTTATGTTCATTCATTCATCAAAATAAATAAAATTATTATTAAATTAAATTAAATGTGCTAATTTATATTTTATTAATATTTTATATTTTTGTATTTATATTTATGGTATATATATTTATTTATTTTTATATGTAAATATATATTTAATATAAATTAAAATTTAATTTTCTTTTAATATTTTTTTTTTTTATGATTTGTTAAATTATAAATAAATTGTATGAATATTATATAATAAATTAATATATTCCTTAACTAAGAATTATTTAATTTTTAAAATAAATTCTGAATTATATCTAACAAAAAAAATTTTAATTAATTTTTATACTGTCAAAGAAAAAAACAACAATTATAAAAAATAAGAAAAATATTTTCATATATTTATTTTATTTATAATTATTTATTTATATATTTATTTATTTTTATTATAATTTAAATCCTTAAAAACTTATTCTTCAGCTTGCGTCGATCATTTAACCACTGTTAAAATATATATTCAAATGTACAGTGGAATAAGTTGAAATAGAAAATTTAAGAATAATTTGAATCCTTTTGTAGTTGCCATAAAAAAAATATAAATAAGAGGCATAAACAGAAATTATGCTTTGTTCTTTGCCTAAAATGTATAAAGTACAATTTAATGTGAACAAATATGAATTGAAAATGCAAATTCAGCAGATACTGATGCGTCTATCTACATTTTTGTTGAAGTCTTCAAGATAAACGAAAAACTTAAGGTTCCATTTATCATAACAAGCATAAATTTATGAAGATAACAACTATAACGGCGCACAGATTGGCAGCACTTGCAACATTACAACAATGCTATTTGCCCCTTCTCGTGCTCTATCCCTGCTCTTTTGCAACTGTCTGCCCGACGGGATTCTATTACCCAATTTTCTGTATTATCTTATAAAGCATGACGAGGGGAGGCAAAACGACAAAGATGAAGAAGAAGAAGAGATCGTAATGTCTGGGGGATGTACTCGCCCTCGACATTAGGCGACAGGCAGCACGCGTAATTTTTAATTTACCATGACATAAATCGTATAAAACTGTCACAGTCACTAAAAGCATGAAGCAACAGACTGTCCCAGTGCTGTGTGCGTGTGTATGAGTGTGTGTGTGTTGTTGTTGTTGTTGTTTCTTGGTCCTGGGCACAAATTATGTTGGGAAAACACAGAAGGGTGTCGAAAGTCAATGGGGAGCCCAAAAATGAAGACAGTCAAGAGAGTCTGGCCCCTGGTTCGGGATGCTGAGACTCATACTCAGACTCAGAACCGAAAATTCCCAACCCCAGCAAAAAGCGAAGAAACTTCAAAACAAAACAAAAGTTACATAGCGGGTGGTAATACTGTCTGTATCGCTGTCTGTCTCTCTCTCTGTCTGTTTCTGTGTCTGTGTGTCCTTTTGCCAGGATGCCATTCAGGCTGGCATTAATAAGTAAATCTTCAGCATGTGACGGCTATCAGTGGCACTTCCGCACCAAAACCTCCTTCAATTCCTTCATATCCCTCATGCTCTCGCACTCGCTCACTCTTTTCCTCTCTCTCTCTCTCACTCTGTCTGTTACTTCAACAATTCGAGCTATTTATATTTTATCTTGTCGTCGTCGGTTGCTGGAGAAGTTCTCTAAAGTTCCGCTGCGTTCTCAAATGAAGTTGCCAGAGAATGTAACTGTAAGTTTGCCATGTCTGCCATACGAATGTGAAATGTGTGAGCGTATGTGTGTGTGTGTGTGTGTGTGTGTATATGTTGTCACAGCCGGAAGTTGCAATTCCTGGCTCAATGCCTATAAATTTAACTTAGTTTTTTGTAGCATGTCTTGTTGTTATTATTGCTTTTGTTGTTGTTGTTGTTGTTTTTCTTCTGCTTATTCTTACTGCAGTTGTTTCTCTTCTTATGGTTGTTGTTGTTGTTGTTGTTATTATTGTTGCCATTTGCGGCTTGTTCTCATACAAGGCAAGACAAGACAAGACATATAAACTCTAGAACTTGAAAAGCTGACTACAAGTAGTTGCAGTATTGCTTTCAAGCATTGCATTAGTTTAATTAGATGCGCTCAACAAAATTGTTTCTCAACTATTTGCATATCAGTCAGTTGTAAGCATGTAAGTTTAATGATATTAAAGAAATTTTGCATTCAAATTGCTTTATTATATAATTGTTGTTGAAACTTAAGAATTATATTTTCAAAACTAAATACATTTTATTTTAATTTTATATATAAACCAATAATTTTACTCTTAAGTAATTAACGCAACGTTGAATAACAATCTCTCTTATATTGGCTGCTACAGCTGTAAATCTATTTTCATTTGTGAGCGCAGCTGTCTTAGCAACTGAGCGAGAAAGAGAACTTAAAGTTTAATATACAGCAGACTCAATGTTAAGCTTATCTCTTTGCACATACACAGTCAGGCTACACAGCTCTGCTTCTTGTTTCAGTCGTGAGCGCAGCTATACAGCGAGAGAGACTGAACGATTTATGAATAGTGTAGAGCGTAAAGCACTCTCACAGTGAACGCTAGTTTCTGAAGCTGCGAGCCTTCAGAGCTGTGCTTCTTCTTTCCATCGTGAGCGGGGCAGTTTACAGTTAGTTCTCGTGAGCGCAGCCGCCGCTGTATAAGATTAACGACTGAGCGAGACTCAGAGCTTGACGAATAACACACAGTATTGAGCGTGCAGTTCTCTCACATATTGACGAGCTGTAAAGTAAGCTTACACAGCTGTGCTTCTGCTTTCCATTGTTTTCAACGATTTCGTCTTCAACTTTTGCTTCTTTTTTCAGTCGTAAGCGCAGCCGCCGCTGTATAAGATTAGCGACTGAGCGAGACTGAGAGCTTGAGGAATAACACACAGTATTTAGCGTTCAGTTCTCTCACATATTGACGAGCTGTACAGTAAGCTTTCACAGCTGTGTTTCTGTTTTCCATAGTGAACGATTTTATCTTCAACTTTGTCTCTTTTTTCAGTCGTAAGCGCAGCCGCCGCTGTGTAAGTTTAGCGACTGAACGAGAGCTTAACGATTAATATGCAGTGCAGAGTGTAGAGCTCTCTCACAGTACGTCTATTTTTATAGCTTATCAGTTGATTTTTTATAAAATATTTGCAAGTTGAATACGCCTTATATTATTATATAATATTTAATTATTATTATTATTATAGTATTTTATAAATTTTAAAATTAATTTTCAAAAAAATTGCAAAATAAATTTTATAAACAAACTTTTTTTCACTAATTCCCAAAATTGCAAAGATTTACTTTGTCGCATAGTCACATACGAGTAGTCTCACAGGTAAAGCGGCACAGTCAATGCTCAGCAATGCAGAATCGACAAAATAAAAGAACACAATGAAGAAGAAGAATTAGTGACATTACAATACCCTTTGGCGCGGCAATGTAGAATATTGTACCACAAGTTGGCAGGCTAAACGAGCGTTTAACACACAGAAGTCGTGTTCCGACTCTGGCAAATTGTGTAATTTTATATAGAAAAAGGAACTGCGCAAATTTAACAAATCCGCAAATAATTTGAACGTTGCGCAAGCTAAAAGTGGGACACTACAAAAGGTGGGTGTGGCGGGTTTAGTGTAATGTTCGAGTATGTTAGTGTATGTATATGTGTGTGTATATGTGTGTATGTGTGTAAACGAGCACTAACAATCCATTGGAGTAAAGGGTATAAATTTTCACCTGTGCACACACGGCTCGCTAGCCGAAAACACGCTGCCATTGCAATTTTCCTTTTCGTCGAAAGGAATGCAGAAGAGTGTTAAATCCAAAAAGCATTGCATATACAAAGGCGCACATGCTTCACTATACACATGTGTGTGCATGTAAGTGTAAGTGAGATATATATATATAGTTTATCGAGAGAGAGAGAGAGAAAGAGAGCATGTGGGTTGAAAATGGATAATAAAAAGCTCATTGCAACAAATTCTTGCGCAATTTTCAGTGTTAGATTAGAAACGCTTTACCGAGAGCAAAATTTTTGTAGATGCTTGAAGGAATTGAAGGGAAGTGCCAGAAATACGGCTGGTTGACTGGATGGCTGGATGGCTGGATTGAAGGTAGAGGTGTGTATAGATAGAGAACACTGCAACATGAAACGATGTTCACTTTTTACAGCTTTCCCCTAGTTTTTTTTGTTTTTTTTTGCACATATATTTTTTCGCTTTTTCCTTGTTTTTTTTTTTGTTTTTTTTGGTCATGCCAAGTGTCTCTTGCTTTCAGTTGTTTGATCCCTTGCACTTTTTCATAGCATTTCACCCTGGCCCTATTTGATTTTTCCTTCTACTGTCTTCCTCTTCCACTTCATTTTTTTTCCATTTTTTTTTTTTTTGGTATTTTTTGGTTTCTTCATTCAGCTTTTCTACTTTTTCACTTTGCCTTTAGAACATTTTCAACGTTGCTTTACACTTGCTGGCACTTGTTCGTGGGGTTTTATGAGCTTAGTTGGCGATTTAGCGATGCTTGTCTTATTTAGTTTTAAATAAATGGCCAAGGTTGGGCCCCCTCAAACACCGTAACGAGTATCTTGTAGATACATTTCTTTCTGCTTCTTCTTTCTTCTTTCTTCATTTTTTTTTATTTTTATCTACTTTCGTTTATTTCAGTGTAAATGAGCGTGAAAATGAAACTGTAGCCAACAGATTGAGAATGAACTAACACAGCAAGTGTTAATGAATTGTTAAGAGTCGAACTCGATATTAATCAATTCTTTCACACTGAGAAAGAGAGAGAGCGAGAGCGAGAGAGAGAGAGAGAGAAAAAAGTGTTGAACATTAAGAAGCACTTAAATAACTTACAGATACAATTTGAAGTGTTTCTTTTAAATAGAAATCTAGGTAAAGTGCTATGGAAAATGAAAAGAAATTCGTTTGAATAACTTGTTGAGAGTTTTATGTATTTTCTTAACAGTTTCACGCTTATGCTCAATATAAACAAATTAAAATCATTTGCACAAAAAAAATGTATAAATTGTTGAGCATCGCATATAACATCAGAGGGTAGTCCTGTGTGAGGACATAAATTTTAACATTTATTCATGACATTTTATTTTACCTAGAAATTGAAAACAAATCATAAAAAATAATATACTTTTTTTTTTAAAACATTTTTTAACGCTGTTCCATAGTGTTAGGTGCCACTGTGAAAGTCATAGTGTTGCCAGGAGTGAAATGTTGACAAATATCTAATCGCAGGAGACTAGACTAAGATATCTCAGGGAATAGATGTTAAAGTCCCTATAATATTTTATCGGACTTTGATTAATTTAATGAAATAAATTATTTTAAAAATCGAAAAACAAATACAGTGTACTTGAGTTTTGTAGAGACTGTAACCGCAGGCATCCCTGACAATCCTTTTTTTTTAATTTTTCAATACTATTCCATTAGTGCTATGTGCCACTGTGTACCTCATGGTGCTTGCAGGAGTGTCAAAATGTTTAAATTCAAAAGATCTAATGGAATTATCGGTCAGGGGATGTTAAAATCCCTATAATATTTTGGCGGACATTCATTAATTTATTCAAGCAAAATATTTTAAAAATCTAAAAAAAAAATACAGTATACTTGAGTTTTGTAGAGACTGTAACCGCAGTCTGACATATGACATATGTTTCAAAATTAAAAGCCAAACGGTTCAGTATTTTATTTGCAATGCTGAGCTATAATGTCCAGCAATAAATAAAATATTAGTCTGTAATTAATATATAATATTTTCAATAGATTTATCATTGGGCAAAAGTCGAAAAGAAATTTTGGAAATTGTCAAACAGGACTACCCCCTTAAATAGATTTCATTGCTCTACAAATTCAAAGTCACCAACTTGATGTCTGCATCTATTTGTCGCCTTTAAATACTTTGACAACAAAACCTTGTATATTTGTGTACGGGTGACAATTGTCGAAAATTTTAATAGCACCGCAAATATGCGACCAAAAATTGCCATATTCACAGAGCATTAAGAATTAAGCATTAGCACAGCTGTTGTCTTTAGAAATCTGTAAACGCAATTAAAAACAAAATGCATTAAATTTAATGAAAAACCAACAGCAGCTGACAAATTAATGCGGGGTAACCGGAAAGTCAGCCATTAAATGGCAAAATAAAAAAAAAACAAACACCAGAACAACAATAATAATGGAAATGTACAGAAAAATAGAAAAAAGATAATGACAGAGAAAGATAGAGAGAGAGAGAGAAGTAAAAGCAGAAATGGGCGCACAATTAGACGAGTTGCAGTCGCTTTAAGAAGCAGACAAAAGACATGAGGTTTTTGTGCTTAAATTTCATAATCTAGACAAAGCAATGAGTCAGTACATCAATGTCCTGTTACCGCTGTTGCTGCTGTTGCAGCATGAAGCAAGCACCAAAGCTTCAACTTCAACAACAGCTTCCAGTCTGTATATTTCTGTTGCTGCCGCTTTCAATGGCTCCAACGAGGCGGCAAAGACAAGCCAGAAAGAGGAGGAGGGGAGAGGTGAAGAGAGAGTGGTAAAAGACTCGTCAACTTGGTCGCAATCTCGTGTTGGCAGCGCTAAAAATGCATGAAATGAATGAAAAGTGCGCATACATATGACACTCACTGTGTACTATACGTGCATGACTACATATAAGTGTGCATAAGTGAGTGCGTATGTGTGTGTGTGTGTGTATATGAGTGTGTTTGTGTGAAGCAAACAAGCTGTAGGGAAAGCGCATGAATTGAAGCTACACTCTCTGTCTGTCGCATTCACCAAAAAAAAAAAAAAAAAAAATGAAAAAAACTGGAAAAAACTGACATCCAAATGCATTAAGCAAAAATTGTCAACAATTTTTCAGCCATCGCCTTTTGCCCTCTCTCTCTCTCTCCTCCTGCCTCCCACTGCTGCAGCAGCATCCCCGACACGACGGCGTCAAGTCTGCCTGAACAAACAGTCTGAATCGTTGGGCAAGGGAAAGCGTAAGGTTAGCTGAAGGGAATATAAGCAAAGTGAGGGCGAATTCACTGAGAAAGTCAGTGAGTCAGCATCGGTTTACGGTTTGGGGTTGAACTAGAGATGTGCTAGCTGCATCTGTTAGATACCATAGATGATTTGGCATAAGGAAGAAATGAATAATAATTTATGCACATATCACATAGATATACACCTAAAAAAAAAAAAACATATACCAACATCTAAGAGTTGAAAGACTTGCACTTGCACTACAGTTACACTCTGCACTCTGCAAAATATTTTATAAATTTTTCTCTAATTGATAAATTTTCTTTTATGCTTGACGCTAATCATATTTATTAACGTTAAGAATTTAATTAATTTCTATATGAATTATGCACAAATATCGAATATCGTATCATAAGTTGTGCTCAGCTCTAACGATTACTTTGCTTCGACTGAAAACCTAAGTCAAATCTGATTGAATAATGAGTGCAAAAAGTATATGGCAAGCAGCAAGCTGACACTAATAGTGTTGGAAAATATCATTTGGTTACAAAGGGGGAGGGAAGCATTGTCTTTTGCTTCTAAGGGCAAAGCTACTGCTGTGGCTGCGACTGCTGTAAACCCGCATCAAGTTACACTTTGATGCGATTTTACATTTTTAATGGCTCGAATGTCACGAGAAATTATGATGTATTTGGCGCCATTGGCGCCAGACGACAATCATCCCCACTTCCTCACTCCTCACCCCTCCCCTCACCCAAACACTTTTACAGTTCTCCGCCCACAACAGTGTGAAATGGCAGCTGACGATAAGCGACAGACAGTAGCAGCAGCGCAGTCACAGTCACAGCGCAGCCACAGTGCGTCCACCGAGTACTGCCAATTCCTATATTCCTGCAATATTTTCCAGCAGCAGCAACAGTTTTTTTTTTTCTCATAGCACACTTGCACCTGCCTCGTATGTTGCAATGCCTCGTTTCAGTTGAAAGATCCAGCTGCCAGCTAATAGAAAATTTAAATGCCATGTTCTGGCAGTAGCCACAGCAGCAGCAACAGCAGCAGCGGCAGCAACTGTTGCCCAAGTGAAACTTGATGTTGTGCAACATTCTAAGCCAAGTTCATAAACTTATTCGAAACTTTTTGGTAAAGAGCCTCGCATCGAAAACTTGTAGTTTCTTTACATTCTCATTTCTTCTGCTTCTACGAATTTGTTTTCTTTTTTGTTTTTTTTTTTTTGTATATTTTACTTGGTTTTTTTTTTTTGCCATGATATATTTTCTTTTATTTTTTTTTTTTCATCGTGTAAACTGTGCGGTCAGTGAGGCAAATGTTGCTTTTGAAGAGTTCATGTGGAACGAAATTATGTGGCTGTTAGCTACAGACTTAACGCTGAAATAGAGTGAGACAGAGACAGAGAGAGAGTGAATGAAAGAGACAGAAAATAAAACCAAACCAAACTCTTCAGTTAGATTTAAGTTTTTCTGTTTGTTGCTTTAAAGTTTCAATTAGCTGAATTCTAATTCATTGAGAAAATGTGTTGCATCATTTTAATGGCAAAAACTTGTAAACTTCAAGTAATTCTTGCCAATTGCCACTTCAAAGTAATTGCTACTGACATTATTGTGAATTTAAATTCGAAATTTACATAAGAATTCTGAGATATCTCAAAAGATTTTTATTTTTTATAATTTATATTTATTTTATTATAAGAAAAAGAATTTGATTTAAAAAAAATATTAATTGTATTTATTTAATTTATTTATTATGAGAAATATTAGAGAAAATTAAATAAAATAATAAAATAAAATAATAAAATAAATAATAAAAAAATAAATTTAAATTTAAAATATCAATTTAAAAATTCAAAGATTTTCTTAATAAATTTATTTATTTCGTATAATAATATATTATCATTAGTTCAAACTTAAATAAATATCTTGAAAAAAAAACATCTTTTTTTTTCCAAAACAATATATTAATTTATATTTAATTTAATTGTTATTTATTAATTTATTATTTAATGAATTATTCATTTATTTTATTTTATTTATTTTAATTTTAATAATTCATAACTTTTTAATATTTTTTTGTTTTAATTGAATTTATAAATTATCTATATTTTATAAATTAGATTATTAAACATCTTAAACGTAAACTAATTAAATAAAAAATAAAATAAATTAAAGTTGTAAATAATAATTTTTTAACTAATTAAAATTTTTTTTTTTATTCAAATTTATTTTCTAAAATTATTAATTATTATAAATTAAAACCTTAAGCATTATGTACAGATTTTATTCATTTTTTAACTAATTACAAACTATTAACTAAAAAATAAATTTTTAAACATTTTTATTTAAATATTTTTAAAAAGTTAAAAATTAAATTTGTATATGTAATGCAGCACTAAAAAAAATTGTAACAATAAATTATTTTTAAATTAAATAACAATAGAATTCTTCAGCAATATTTAAAAGTGTTTTTGTTTTCTTTTTTTCGCAAAATTTAAAAATCTGCTGCAATGCACAGTTATCAGCTGTTTTGTCCAGTTGATTTATCTATGTAATCAGCAAGATGTTGAAATTATTCCGTGTTACGCTAGCAATTCCCAGGCCAATCTATTAAGTGCAGCATTGTCACCTGGTCGTCTGGTTGCCTGGTCGCTTGGTCGCTTGGTTGCTTGGTCGCCGTTGTACGTTGGCAGGATTGCGTGTGTAAATCACAGTGCTTGCTGGACATTTGTGTGTCTCCAATTGGCAGTAGCTTGTCGCTTGTTGTGCTTTGCTTTTGCTTTTGCTTTTGCTATGGTTTTGGCTTTAGCTTTGCTTTAGTGATGCTTAAAATATGCCATGCATGTTGCATAAACAAGGATTAAACAAAAGAAAGTCACAGGTAACCATAGATATTCCTTTAGCATTGCCTCACACACTTCCGCCTCCTTGTGCTTTCCCTTAACAGATGGCAACACAAAATAAATATTTGCCGCTGTGTATCGCAAGGCAAGAACATTGACAGACATAGAGAGACAGAAAGAGGAGATAGAGACGCTCCATTGGCCTGACTGACTAGATGCTACCTTTTCACAGTTTTACTCAAACAGAGATTCATTTGTGTATGTGTGTGTATGTGTGTGTGTGTGTGTTTGAGGAATAAGGAACGAGTAGAATTCCGTTTTACTTTGTGTGCCACTCACGTTGTGCTCGTTATTCATATTTATTGCACACGTTGGCAGTGCCACCGACAACTACGACAACGACGCCTCCAGGAGCCGCCTGCTCAATGCATGTCCTGGCAATTGGGAGTCGCAGACAAATGGACGGGTTGCATGTGCATTGTGCTTGCTTGTTGTTCCTTGTTGTTCGTTGTTATTGCTGTTGTTGTTGTTGTTGTTGTTGTTGTTGTTGTTGTTGTAGGCGTGCGCTCGTGTCTAGCAGCAAAAACTTTGCAATTACAGTTATTTGATGGGATTTGCAAGGGTTACATCCAACACATATACACACACACACACAGACATAGAGACAGACAGACAGACAGACAAACACAAATAAAAAGAATGGAAAGAGAGAGAGAGAGAGAGAGGCACGCCCACTTCTGTTGTATATTGCGGGTGTTGCCTGTTTGGACATTCATTTGCTGCCGCAATTTTACTACTACTACGCCTTGACGATGCAAGTAGCAGACTGCAAAGCAACGGGAGCCAACAATAAAGTGATACGTGATGTTAAATTAAAGGAATTAAGAAAGAGCATCAACTAATTTAATGAAGTTTGTAACAAAACTTAGGCAAAAAAAACATAAAATGCAAGAGTTCAAAGATTGTTTGCAGTGTTTATGTTGGGCTTAAATTTATCAACAGTTTATCAATTGAATAATTTAAGTTTTAACAAACTTAATTTATCACATTGATTAATTTATATATATATTTATATTTATATTTAAATATTGATATTTACATTCTTTAAAATAATTCGATTTATATTTTCGCAAAAAAAATTTAATGTATTATTTTCTGATACAAACGTAATTCGTATTTTTATTTTTATAACCGTTTTTTTTATGACATTCGAGGCAATATTATATACCGTTTTTTTTTTTTGCTGCTGTTTAATCTCATCACACTTAATCAGGCGCAAATCAGAAATGATTATTTTATTTTTGTACACAACGCAACAGCATCGCTTGCAAGAGGCGAAGGTTTTGGTCAGAGGTTGAAAGAAATCACTTGTTATATGCTGATTTATAATGCACAGCGACGGGCAGTTAAATTGATGGCCTAAAAATGCGCTGACAATAAACATGCCAAGAGACAAATGTACAAATGTCAGCGACAGACAATAGATACGAGATGCACAGATATACTAAACATACACACACACATAATATATATATATATAATATATATTCACGTTTATATGTAGATGTACATGTAGATGTATGTAATCCCTATGCATATTATATTACAGACTCTTTTGTTTGTTTGGTCTAGTGAAACGTGTCAAAAGTTGTGTCCAAACGTGATTCGACTCAAAATTCATGAATTTGAATTTGAAATGTTAAATGTTAAAGGCAAAAAAAAAATACTAAATAAACTAAAAATAAAAAATACTGAAAATTAAAGAAATACATTTTTACAAAAACATTTTAAAATGTTGAAATACTACAAGTACAATCTACAAATAAAATACTAAAAATTAAATACCAAAAATATTGTATTAAAAATAAAATATCTTGTATAAAATACCAAAAATTAAATACTAAAAAATAAGTAAAAATACCAAAACAAATATATTCAAGATAAAATATATCTAATAAAATATTAAAGCTAAAATACCAAAAATATAATATCACAAATTGAAAGCTAAAATTAATAGCTAAAATAAATAACCACAAATAATAAAATACAAAAAAAAAATACCAAAAATATTGTACTAAAAATAAAATATCTTCAATAAAATACTAAAAATAAAATACTAAAAATAAAATACTAAAAATAAAATACTAAAATGAAAATAATGAAAAGAAAATACTAAAAAAAAATAAAGTACTAAAAATAAAATGCTAAAAATAAAATATTAAAAAATATTTACTAAACAAAAATACCCAAAAAAATATAATAGCTAAAATAAATTACCACGAATAATATAACAATAATAAAATACAAAAAACTAAAATACCAAATACATATATGGTACTAAAAATAAAATATCTTCAATAAAATAATAAAAATAATGTCCTAAAAATAAAGTACTAAAAATAAAATACTATAAATAAATACCAAGTAAAAATACAAATAAATACATTCACAATAAAATATCTTCAATTAAATATTAAAACTAAAATACCAAAAACATAATATCACAAATAAACTAATCAAAAAAATTAAAAAAATAAAATAAAATACCAATAATAAAATATTAAAAAAATACCAATTATAATATAGAAATTCAAAAACAAACTATCAATTATTAGTTATCTATATAGGTATAAACAAATATATACAGCAAAAAATAACAAAAAAAAAGTATATACTGAACATATTTGATAACATAATTCGCAGCTCTTTTACTCTTAGATTTTTCTCTTGCAAATTATTGTTGTTGTCTACTGTTATTGCTGTTAACCAATTCCCTAACATAATCAAAAAAACAATTGCAAATGCCAAGACAAAAACAAAGTGTGGGGGGGGGAGCATAAAATGAAGCCCAATACAAACGTTAAACGTGCGCTGGGAATTGTCGAGTCAATAAAATCCAGCTGGGATTTATTTAATAAAGCGTAAAAAAATATAAAAATAAAATGCCTATCATAAATAATTCGCAAAGCCATAAAAAAAAGAGTAAAAAATAAATCAAAATTGATAATAAAATGCAAATTAAAAAGACAAAAAAAAAGAAAGAAAAAAAAAAACAGCAAACAGCAAATAAAAGAAAAACACGGATTTTCACTCTTTTAATGTCACGTTTATTATTGAAACGCCCCAAGGATTTGTTTGCTTAGGTCAGTTTTGTATACTGTCAGCAAATAGATTTAAATAATTAAATATTTATGTTAATATACAGAGCATAAATATAAACTATAAACTATAAATATAAATATTAATATATATAATATTTATTTTCTTGTTTTTTTTTAACAATTTATTTTATTGAACCATTTGCAGAATTCTCTTGTGCATTGCGTGATGTGCGTGTTCGTGTGCCACATGCTGTAAGACGTGGCGAGAAAGCGATACTCAAATGTTTCTATGACATCGAGGATGACAGCTTGTATTCAGTGAAATGGTATAAGGGACGCCGTGAGTTCTATCGATATACGCCAAAGGAGACGCCACCAATGAAAGTTTTCCATTTTCCAGGCGTTAAAGTTCGAGTAAGTTGACAAAATAATAAAATTCTATATAAAAATTTGTATATAATTTCAAAGAAGAAAGTAAACTTAACTACAAATCACATGTATGTGTAGAAGTTATGTCTGCAAAAGGATTACAAATTGTTTGGACACAAATCCGAAAGCATCAGAAACTCATCAGAGTTTCGTTCTTTCTAATTACAGTTTCACATACGCAGAGAGTTGAAGAAGATAAACAACAAAAAAAAAAAAAAAAAAACATTCACATTTATTTCTACTTCATCATTTTTGTTTTTTTGTTGCTTCTTCATGTGGAAATATGTTGGATTGTGCTTGTTGTTGTTCTTGTTGTTGCCTCTATATGATGCAAACTTTGCTGTTGTTTTGTTAGTTGTGCTACGTGGTCTGCCACTTAGTACGTTTGCGATTCTTGTTCAGTATTTTACAGTATTTTACAGTATTTTCTGTTCTTTTTTTTCTTTATTTTTGCTTTTCCTTAATTTTTACATGCGAATTTCTATTGTTGCATACAAAAATTGTATAACAAATATTTACTGTATTTTTTTTCCGTGGTTCCTTTCAAAATTAAGCTGTAAATCTCGTTGAAAGTGTATTTCGAAACTTTAAAAATGGGTTTTAGATATAAAAAAAAAGCTTTCTATGCTTTATGGATTAACTTTAGTTGTAACTAGCATTTATATCTATATAGTGAATACTGTATACATACATATATATAATTTTAAGCCGTTGCCGTATTTTTTAGCTGAGCATTTTTGCCAAATATTTGAAACATTTGTGAAACAAATAAAATCAGCAAAATAAAAAAAAATTGAATTTCTCGCAGTAGCTTTTTTCTCCATTTATTCCAATTTTATTTATTTATTTTGTATTTTGTATTTTTTTTCTTTTATTTTTTGGCTTGTGCTAAACCAATAGTAAATCGAAATAAATTAAACTAAACGCAGCGCAACGCAATGCAATGCAATGCAATGTGCACGCTCAACAATGTGAAACATTTGCATTTTGTGCGCCCTGAAACCATTGAAATGCTTCAGTTAACCGATGAAGAGGCGAAAAGTGTGCTAGTGTAATATGGGAAGAGTGTATAGTATAGTCTAGTATAGTATATGGTGTATATGGAGAGTAAAGGGAGTTCGATATAGTTCAGCAGACATACAACATTTCAATGCACAATCAAATCAAAACACGGTTTTTAACTTCCGCTTGACGGCAGTTACGAGCCGGAAAAAACACATAGGATTTTCCCAACAGATTCTGACAACCAATACTCCCAAACCACTCCCCGCCTTCACTCTTCCCACTTGTTTACGCCTTTTTTTTTATATATATATGTTTTGATATAACTTGAGTTTTGTTTTAGAGTTTTATTTTTTTTTGGCTACGCTTCGTTTTACATTTAGTTGAATTGGTGGCCAGGCAATATTTTTCAATAAATATTGAACATTTTTAACTTGTTTTACAATTTACCAAAAATTATTCAAGCATATAAAGAAAATACATTGACAATTTTTATTTATTTTATGTGACAATAGAAACAACAACAACACTAACAGATGAAATGATGCACAGTCCATAGATAGACAAAACAACAAACAACAACAACAAAAAAAAAAACAAAAAAAAAATGCAAATATTTTTTTTATGTTTTCTATTATTTATTTTCAAATTGCAAATGAAATACAATGCCAAATATTTAGAAAAATATTGTGAAACACGCTCGCTCGACTTGTTCATGGCAATTCTTTTTTTTTCGCGAATTTTATTTTAAAATATACTCACACACACACATAGCGAGATAGAGTCGCACACACACGCATCCGTTTACAATGAATACTGCGAAATATTTCATAAATATTTGCAGTATTTATTAAGGAAAGTTTGAAACTTCCGACATTGTCATCAGCTGGCATTAAAATATTTATTAATATGAAAATTCTTTATAGATTTAGCTGCCAAAGGCAAATGTTAAAATTTTAATATTATTTTTTTTTTCATAAAAATCTTACAATTGTGACAGATTTTTTTCTCTATTTTTTTTTTATAAATATATACGATGGACATTGCGACACCTTTTGGCGTATAAAAAATTATATTAAAAAAACCATTTGATAAACATGACAGACGAGGCAATTTTTATTATTATTATTTAACTTGTTGTTGATTTTGTGCACACATATTCCTATAAATAAATATATATATATATACAGTGCTAGCAGTATAAACTTATGGCTTACGGAAAGCTAAAAAAAAAAAAAAAAATAAATGAATGCAACGAAAATAAAAATGGGACAAACATGCACTGAGATCCATATAAAGTTGACCATTTTCAACAATTTTGTAGTCCAATAACAAGTGCATTTTGTTGTTGTTCTTGTTGCTGCTGTTTTTGCTGTTGTTGTTGTTTTTTTTTTGCCCACTCAATTATTGAGGAAGCTGCAAGATACGTTTGTTCTGCAATTTTTCATATCGCAAAGACACACTCACTCACACACACAAAGAGAAACACACTCACATTGTGTGTATGTGTGTGTGTGTATTTTTAAACAAATTTATTTCACTTTTATGTCCGCCACTTCCCATACTCATTCGCGTCGTTCTCTCTGTCTTTTTTTTATATTTTTTATCTGCAGCGCACTGCCTCCAATGAGAGCCAAGTGGTGCTCGATGCGGTAACAATGCAAACATCCGGTAAATACAGTTGCGAAGTATCTGCGGATGCGCCCTCATTTCATACATTAATAGCGGCCGCCGAATTGGAGGTTATTGGTAAGTAAAAATGAAAACAAACCAACAACACAAAAAAAAATAAATACACAACCCCCCCACATACTCACACACACACACATACAACTACATATATAGTAATAAAAAAATAAAAATACAAGAGTTAAAAAATTGGATAACTGAAATATAAATATATTTAACATCGTATGTTGTCCACTGATGCATTGAGTGCTGCATAAAAATATAACGCGAAAGTATTCGATTTCAACGTACTTCATATATAAACCACAAAAAAAAGAAAAAATATTATAAAATTTAACTGTGTATAAAAAATAAAAAGATAGTTTCAAGCTTTCGAGATCTTTCCGATAATTTATAGATATTTTATTTGAACTTTTTCATTACATTTTTATTTTTTAAACTTAATATACAAATAACAAAAATAATTGTTTTAAATTTAATTCTTTATAAAAAAATAATTTAGTTGTTAATACTTTAAAGATTGTTACAAATCTCTTAGGATCTACTTGTATTTATTTATTTATTTTTCTAAGTTTTCTATTTGTTTTTAAATATAATTAACACATATTTTTTTTAATTTAATTGTCCACAAGAAAATTTCTAGACTTTTAAGATAGTTGCAACTTCATAAAATTTCTTTACAAATTTCTATATTTTTTTCTTTTGTTTTTTTTCTAATATTTTTGACAATTAAAATAATAAAATGTGCAACACAATTTTTTTGTAATTAAAAATATTACTATCATAAATAAAAACTATTTCAAATATTTGAAAAACTAAAGAAAATTTGTCCACATTTATTTACAAATATTTATTTATTAATTTTAATTTTTTTTTAGATATATATATATATATATATATATATATAAATTAAGTATTTATTTGAAATGTTTTTTTTTTTAAATTTTTTCTTATTTTTGTCCATTTTTTTATATAATTTTTTTTCCGTATATTTGAGATAATTATATAAAATTTATTTTAATTTATTGCAATCAGTTTTAATTTTCCCAAATTTTTTTTATATTAATTCTTATTTTATGACAATTTTTTTTGTATATTTTAACATCGTTTTTTTTATATTTTAGGCAGTTAATTAGATAAAATGTATTCTACCTTATTTCAGTCAGTCTTAGATTTCCCAATACCAATATCTACATTTTCTTGAAATGCAAATGGCTCAACAAAAATAATATTATATTTAATGCTTATATGCTGGCAAATAATGCATAATTATGTTTATGTTAAATAAAATAATCGAATGATATTGCTCGAACTATCAACTTGAATCATAATTTGCAAAACATGTCGAGAAATCTCTTGGGTATATATTGGCATTTGTAGTAGAGTATAGTACAGCGTAGTATATATTCAAGACTAGTGAGCAGTAACATTTAATGATGCATACCGCAAATGTTTAACAATTTCAAACATAATCTTGAAACGGGATAAGCACAAGCAGCTTGTTTGTGTTATGTTGCGTTGTGCTGTAGTATTTGGCTTGTGGTTAGCCTCCGATTTGCTCCGAAAACCAATTGGATTCGAACACAAACATATCACAAATGCACACACACACACAGACACGCAGACGAACACACACACAAGAACATAAACATAGACACACATATATATATACACAGTTAGCAGTCATATAAACATGAAATAGACACGGTCAAAGTTTCATAGAGACAGACGAAACGAAACAGTCGAATGCGACAGCCAATTTGAGTTTTGCCCACTTTGCCAAAGCCCCTAAACCAATCGTACACACAACACAGACAGACACACACACACAGATAGTATATATATATATATATACGCATATAGTCATTGCCAAAAGTTTATTGACCATCTCAAACGTTTTACTCAAGTTCTCATTCCTCTTTGTACAATTCTTATATTTTGTTTGTCTGCTTAAATATCTTCATCTTTAGCTGCATGCAGCCAGTAAATTTGTTTGTATTTTGTCTGCTTGACTTACGTACATTTTCAAATTGTAGAGTTTATTTTTAAGTTACGCCTCACTCACATCCCACACACACCAACACACACACACACACACACACATATAGACATTTTGGCGTCAGTTTTGCTGTCGCTTGACATTCGACCCTCTTCTACTGACTTCTGACATCCTGAATTTAGACCAAGTCGTAGCTCTTTTAGCCTGCTCAATTGAACTTAGTCTTTCAACAAGTCGCTTGGTCTTCCTATGGATTCATACATACATATATGTCCTGTACACATATGACATCCATGGACGGAATTAGACAGAACATTTCCTTCATGCATTTCTATTTGACTTGCTGCAAGTTTCTACTCGGTTGAATCTTTGCTGCATAAATGCGAAAATCGAGCATACTTATTCATAGTTGTTTACGTTTCTGGCAAGCAAAACTTTATATTAAGTTTTTATTAAACTTGATATGAATTCACTTCGAATATTTGTGTTATTGTCTACCAGTGGCTTTGCTCTACTTACGCATACCCATTGCAGTCTGCTGCTGAATAGCAAAATTATAGTTTCAATTTATGTCATTTATTTATGAGGCTATAAAATATTTATAATTTATATATTTTATATATTTTATATATTTTATATATTTTATATATTTTATATATTTTATATATTTTATATATTTTATATATTTTATATATTTTATATATTTTGTATATTTTATATATTTTATATATTTTATATATTTTATATATTTTATATATTTTATATATTTTATATATTTTATATATTTTATATATTTTATATATTTTATATATTTTATATATTTTATATATTTTATATATTTTATATATTTTATATATTTTATATATTTTATATATTTTATATATTTTATATATTTTATATATTTTATATATTTTATATATTTTATATATTTTATATATTTTATATATTTTATATATTTTATATATTTTATATATTTTATATATTTTATATATTTTATATATTTTATATATTTTATATATTTTATATATTTTATATATTTTATATATTTTATATATTTTATATATTTTATATATTTTATATATTTTATATATTTTATATATTTTATATATTTTATATATTTTATATATTTTATATATTTTATATATTTTATATATTTTATATATTTTTTATATTTTATATATTTTATATATTTTATATATTTTATATCTTTTATATCTTTTATATATTTTATATATTTTATATATTTTATATATTTTATATATTTTATATATTTTATATATTTTATATATTTTATACATTTTATATATTTTATATATTTTATATATTTTATATATTTTATACATTTTATATATTTTATATATTTTATATATTTTATATATTTTATATATTTTATATATTTTATATATTTTATATATTTTATATATTTTATATATTTTATATATTTTATATATTTTATATATTTTATATATTTTATATATTTTATATATTTTATATATTTTATATATTTTATATATTTTATATATTTTATATATTTTATATATTTTATATATTTTATATATTTTATATATTTTATATATTTTATATATTTTATATATTTTATATATTTTATATATTTTATATATTTTATATATTTTATATATTTTATATATTTTATATATTTTATATATTTTATATATTTTATATATTTTATATATTTTATATATTTTATATATTTTATATATTTTATATATTTTATATATTTTATATATTTTATATATTTTATATATTTTATATATTTTATATATTTTATATATTTTATATATTTTATATATTTTATATATTTTATATATTTTATGTATTTTATTTATTTTATTTTTAATAAAATGTTCAAATTCTTTTTAAAAGTGACACAAATTTTTTTAGTAAGTGCCCTAAAAAAAAGTGCATATCGCATAGTTTTGATGTGCCCTGCATTTAATCCTTTTGCAGCGAGATTTTTAACGAGTTCTAACGTTTATACTCAAAGTTTATTTGCTGATACAAGGACTATTTAGTTTGTCCACAAAATGAAATTGAACAAACAAACAAAATGTGCAACGGGCAAATTCACAAACTCGCAGCTGACATAAGCTGACTACATGAACAAACGTGCATGTGCACGTTTACAAAAGCATTTCAATTATAGACTGTGTAACCGCAGAGATCAGATCAGAGCTCGACTGTCATTACACAAAATGTTGAAATGTCGACAGAAAATCGAGGCCTTCAAATATTGGACAGAAATGCAGAGAAATGTCGAGTTGAGTTGCGTTGAGTTCCCAAACCTATAGGTAACAAACTATATGTATATGCTGTTAAACGAGTCATATATATATATACATATATATATGCATATCCAGAAACTATAGTGACAAACGTTGGTTGCAAATACACAAAAATATACTATATATGAAGAGTGTGAGAAAGCGATAGAGAGAGAGAGAGAGAGAGAGAGAGAGAAAGAGAGGTAACTGATGTCATCTTTTGTTGCATTTACAGAGACGCCGCACAATGCACCATTCATAAACGGAATCCGGCCACGATATCGGGTCGGCGACATATTGCGAGGCAATTGCACATCGCGACACTCGCGACCGGCGGCGAATCTCACATGGACGGTGAATAATGAAGAGGTGAGTCCAATGCAAATTATGCAAACACAATTTTCTTGTTTTTAAGCGCGGCATCTGTGTGAAATTTATGCGTGAATGTGCGTGCTAGCAACAGAGTGAACAGTGAGAAGGGAAGGGAAAACAAAGTGTGAGACAAAGAGAGAGAGAGAGAGTGCGAGAGTGTTTGCTCTAACATGAGCTCTGTAATTACCAGAAAAACACTCACATCACACACACACACATACACACATACACTTACACACAGAGAGATGACATACACGACATAAGCGAGCGCTGTGTCTGTTGTTGCCACGCCCAATGCATTAGAGCAATTTTTGGCCCTCTAATAATTTAGCAGAGTTTTATGCACGCACTGGGCATGAAAATGTGTAAAATGCTATTGGAAAACTCTTCAGTTGCACAACTCTCACAACTTGCACAAACTTGTACAAACTTGCATAATTCGCATAGTGCGTTTTTCTAAATCTGGCCAAAAATCTGTATGCAATACACTAGAGATTGCTGCTGCCACTGCTGCTGGCTGTGTCGCTGTCTGTGGGCGTGTTGCAAAACTTGGCATTAATTTTGCTTTTGGCGCTTCGAGTTTTTGCCTAACTAATTTACAAATTTTGACATTTTTAACTTTGTGATTACGAGTGTCGAGTGTTAAATGCTGAATGCTAAATGCTAAATACTGTTGCAACGATCTTTTTGCGGCAACATAATTCAATGATATGTTGAGAAATCTGCGCATAATGAAGTGTTTACTGCTTGATAAATACTTAATGACATAATGCACATTTCTGCATTTCAAATTAGCAAACCATGAAGAAATGTTTTCGAAAATTTGTAAGAAATATTTGAATCATTTAATATACTGCTAAATGATATTTAGATAGTTATAAACTATTTATTTTGATAGATTTGTTTTAGGAAAACTTTACTTTAAATAAATTATTTCAAAAAATATTAAATACTCTATATATGACATATTGAAATTAATATTTAATTTCATAGAAAAATAATTCAATTAAATTAAAACATTCAAAAAATTATCAGAAATACATTTTTAAATTTAATTCAAAAATACTTTAAATATTTGTAATTATTTAAAATTATCAAAAAACAATTTTTTTTATTAATAAATGAATTTCAATTTATTATTTCATATTAATTTTATTTTGTTTATTTGTTAAAATATTTTTTTTATTAATTTTGAAATACATTTTTAAAATATTTAATATTAGAAATAATTTAAAAATAAATCTAATATAAATATAAAATTATTAATAATATTTGTATTGCTTTTATAGAAATCTTAAAAAATTTTATGCGTTAAATTAGAATTGTAAATAATTTTGAAATAATTTTTTTAACTATTTAATTTTTAATTTGATTAATTTTAAATAATTATAAAATAAATGTAAAATAATTTATTAAAAATATTTTCATTTCTTTAGTAGAAATCTTAAAAAATTGTCTGCTTTAAGTTAACAATATTTTGATCTCATCTTTATTGAAACAAGATTTAATTACAAATTTCTTTTAATTATGTAAAAGTTAAATAGCAATAATTAAATTTATTATTATATTTATTAATTTAGAAATTCATAATAAATTTATTTCATAGTTTATTTCAAACGCTATTTTCTCTGGTTTAGACTACAAACTTTAAACTCTGAAGATGCAAAATGAATATGAAGTCTGCGCAATTGTGGTTAGCGTTTAGCAGTTTTAATGGAATTTTCTACGCTCTGTTTGACATATTTAAATTGTGAGCAGCGTGGAAACCAATATTCATTATGCCATACACTGTCACAAAATCTAGTGAAAATGTTAAGAATAATTTTAGAAATTTCAACTGATAGAAATAGAAAACTTTTAAGCTAAATATATTTAATGACTGCAAAATTTATTGTTACTATTCTTTTCGCTCAGTGTAACATATAGTATACATATGTACATGCATATATCTCATAGTATATGCTTCTTATTCCAATTTAATTGTTTGTGGTTTTTATTGTTTAAGCACATTTCGAGTTGTTCTATAGTTCGAGGTGATATCACGCTTGCTCTGCAAGAAGCAAGCACAAAAAAAAAGAAGAGAGTGTAAAATGTGAAGATGACGAAGTGAAAGAGACGTACATATGTATATGTATGTCTGTATGGCGAGTGTGTTATATGGAGAATTGTATTTTCAGCGTATTCAATCAATCGACAAGGCATCCAACGACAAATGCAACCAATTCAAACCAACTCAATCCCAGCGCAACCAATTGCACATTGAGCGCTTTTTCAGCTGCCAGCGCGGAATTGCGGTTTCTCTATATATACATATATAGTATATATATATATATGTGTGTGTGTGTATGTATTTGTATCTGAGTATGAGTATGTATGTAGCATAGTCTGATGTATGTGTGTGTGTGTGTGTGTGTGTGCCTTGTTTTGCTGCTACCGTTTCCGTGCTTTTGGTGTTGCTTTTGTTGTTGTTGTTTCCGCTATTATGCGCCATCAATGAACATTGTTTGCCGTAGAGTAAAACTGAAATTGCCCCAACTCTGTCGACGTGTGTGTAACACTGTTGGATATATATATATATATATATATATATATATAAATGTCTATGCGTGTATATGTGTATGTTTTCGTGTGTGTTTGTTACGGTTTGTGTGGCATGTATGTGTTTTAGCTAATTATTTAGCTGGCTGCGTTTATTATATGATTTACCATCCCCATGCGCAACGAAAAATACACATATACATATAGCTAAACGTAATGCTAAATTAAACCTTTGGGCAAAGAGCTAAAACTTTTTGTTTATATCATAAATGGAATAATATAAGAGTGTAAGATGACTCAGTACTGTAAAGAGATTGTAGCAATGAGTTTATCGCTTACATATAAAGTCTGTATGTGAATTTCCAATGTACTGAAATTTAAATGCTATGACACTGAATTTATGCTCTGTGTATGAAAAGATTGTAGGAAGGATTATTACAAACTTTCTTAGATAACAGATGAAAGTGTATTAAATATAACAACTGAGAAAATTATAAAAAAAATTAATAAATTTAAATTTAAAATTAAATTAAAGAATATAAGCTTTTAAAATAAATATTAAAAATTGAAAAATTAATTTGAAAAACATCAATAAATTATAAAATTCAAATAAAATTAATTTAGTAAAATTTAAAAATTATTTATACCAAAAATTTAAAAAAAAAATCCAAAAATTTAAATTAATTACTATAAATAATTTTTTTTTTAATAATATAAAATTAAAAAATATGGAAATTTTTTAAATAAATATTTAAAATTAATGTTAAATAAATATTTATAAATTTTAATTTAAAAGCATAATTAAAAAATTATATAAACTATATTGAAATTATTCTATAAAAAAAACAAATAATAATAAATATTAATAAAAATTTTAAAATTAATTTTTATTATTATAAATAAATTAAAAATATAATTTATAACTAATTGTAAGAAAATCTATTGATTATAAAATTCATTTATTTATTGTATTTTCTCTTTTATTATTATTTTGTACTTAAAATTTTCTTTTTTAATATTTAGAATTAATTTAATAATAATTTTTATAATAATAATAATAATTTGTACACACACAACTCTAATATCTATAAATTTTCTCTATGCCTTACAGGTAAATCCTTCACATGTACGTCATCATAAAATCTTACGCGATAGTCGCAATGAAATGGAAACTGCAATTGTTGGCATACATTTTGTGGTAACCGATCAACACTTTGAAATGGGAAAATTAAAGGTAAGCTGCAAGCATAGAAATGAAATTAAACTTAATTAAATGTATGTTTTTTTTACATTCATTTACAGTTACGGTGCAGTGCGCAATTACATGATGTATATTGGAAGACAACGGAGAAAACAATTTTGGAAGCGGATCCATTTGGTAAATATGGCACAGGTGGCGCTAGCGGCAATCGTGTGAATCCCGATGAGCTATATGACCAGTATACATTGCATGAGGATGAACAATTTCATAGCAAGAAGAACAGTTACCTGACACAGCTGCAGGGTAAGTTCAACCCAACAACAACAACAATAAAAACACAACCAATTAGCGTGTTCACAAAACACAGACATACAACACACACACACACACACACAGCTAAATGTCTCGTTGCACACGCATATAGCGTGTGCGAGACAAAGAGATCTGTAACACAGAACACTGAACACTGAGCACAAAGAACAAAAAAAAAGTACATGGCCTGCATTTAGTATATATTTTTTGTCTATTTCTTGCTTTCTAGACTTTCTCTTTCATTTTGTACCCTCAGGCGAAGAAGATGAAGACAGTGTCGATGGTTTAGAGGATGGCGGCGCTGCTTGGCGAGGTGTTAGCTCGGGTGCCGGCAGTAGCATCAGTAGAAGCAGCAGCAGCAGTAGCAACATCATCACCATCATCACCGGCAGCAATAGCCAATCTGTGGCACTCAGTGGGGCAAGTGCAACGCTGTTGGCGCTACTCAGCTGGTCGCTGGCCAGGCAATTAGTGTCGCAGTTGCTAACGTTTACAACAATGCATGTGCAGCAGCAGCAGCAGCAGCAACAGCAGCAGTTGCCCATGCGGGCAGAGGTAGCACAAAAGGAACAGCAGCAGCAGGAGCAGCGACAAAGCCTGCGGGTATCCAGCTACAGTTACAACAACAACAACGACAACAGTTGCTGCTGCAGCAGCAGCAAAGCATGCAGCAGATGCATCAGGCAATTAACATGATTCAATTGTCATGCAACTCTTGTGCCACACTTCAGGGAGGTTAAAGCGGAAGTACGAGACGTAGCAGCAGCAGCAGCAGCAACAACAGGAAAGTAGGCAATGATGTGAAAGTTTAGCCCTAGGCGCCAACAGCAACATACTGCAACAACTGCAAAAATGTATCTAAAATATTTACACTTATTACATATACATAAACATATACATATACATACATACATACATACAGAATACATACACACATAAAAATATACAAATACACATATACAGACACAAGTTTCTGCTAGCTCAAAGTAACTTTCGAATGCATTTAATATTTAACTTACAAGAAAATGAAAAACAAAAACAAAAAAAAAACAAACAAAAAATAAAAAAATTACAAAAAAATTAAATTGAAAACAAAGCGAAACTAAACAGACAACATAACATAGAATTTTATATTTTTTTTCCCCCCATTTATTTTCACAATTATACAAAACAGGCAGGAAAATTGGTTACAATGAACATTTCCAAAGTATCGAATGGTTTCGATTACAAAAAATATATAAAAAACAAAAAAAAAAACAAGAAAAGAAAAATATAACAAAAATTATATAGAGAAATTGAAAACCATGCAAAACAAGAGAAAACCAAATACAAAAATAAAACAAAAGAAAAAAACAAGATAAATAAGTAAAACAAATACAAAATCTATTTCTTTGCAAGCCGAGCCAAAAAAACAAAAAAAAAACCTTTCAGCACTTGAAGCCAATTACTTGCCTAACTCCTAAGCCTGAATCGATACAGTGAAAATAGTTTTGGTTCAATATAAAAATTCTAAGTAAACAAAAAACAAAAAAAAAAAAATGTTGTGCTAAGCTTTTCACTTTGGTTCTCAACTTAAAAATAAAAAAAAAAAACAAATTAATATATTTATATTAATATATTTACGAGATACATGCATATATGTATGTATAATATATATATATATATATATATATATTATATGATTGATATTTATATATGTAACATATAAAGTTATATATGTATGTACAGATACATATACATACATATATTAATATATCTATGTATTATGCCTAATTGTAATTTCAACACCCCCCAAAAAAAAAAAAAAAAATTATTAATTAAAAAAAATCGAAATTTAAAAATCGATAATGTGCATCTAGTACGTAAGCTTCAAAACGCTATATATATATGTGAAAGTATATATGTATGTATTTGTATATAATATAAATGGAAAAAAAAAACAAATTAAAATTGTATATGATAAGTATTTACGGTAGATAATCAAAAATAAAACAAGCGAAGAAAACAAAAAAAAAAAAAATCATTGAAGTTTCTTTATTAATATTGAGAAATTTTTCAAAAAATTTAATTTTTTTTTATTAATATTAAGAAAATTTTGAAAAAATGGAAGTTGTATAAATTTATTATTTTTAAATATTTTATTAAAAATATGATTTATTTTTTTTATGTTTATTATTATTTCAATTTTGTTAATTTGTTTTTAACTTTTCCACAAAGTTGAAAAATATTTAAAATTAAATTAATAATAAAATTTTGTATATATAATTTTAGCATTGGCCTTCGTCCGATTAATGTGACATAAGTCTAGATATATAAAAAAAAAAATAATATATATATATATATATATATATGTATGTATTTTCTCGCACAATTTTCATTTATTGTTGCTGTAGCTATTTCAGAGAAACGCACAATTAATTATTACAGAAACTCACGCCCCTCCGCAGCATGAAGCCTCGTTAATGATCATGGTTTAGTCATGTTTTTGCTGCTGCTGTGATGTGGCTGATACTGCTTCTGTTTCTGACTCAAAATACTTATAAGAAATGACAATAATAAAGATGAGCTTCTCTGACTCGAGCACAGACAATTTGGGACACAGGTCTCTAGCTCTGGCCTTGTCTCTGTCACTGAGTATGCGTTCGCAACAATTAGCATAACTAAAACGCTCAATTAAGCGCCTAAAATGCTTTTGTAGCCGAACAGGATACGACATGAGCATGAGATCTTAGCATGGGAGCAAGGACAAAAACGAAAGCGAAAGAGAGAGCGAGACGTCGAGAGGCTCAAATGCAATTTTCACCTTTTATTACACATTTCTTTTGCTTTGTCTTTGTTTTATTTCTTTATATACGTATATATATTTTTTTTTCTTGCTTTTCCTTTTTCTTTTACGCTTGACCATTGTCTTTTGTGTCTCACTGTTCGTCTGTCTGTGTAATGTTTATTTTTAATTATATTTTCTTTTTTTTTGTGTTTTTTTCTTGCTTTCTGCTTATTGTTTTCTTTTTATTTTATTTTTTTCTTTGTATTTTGTTTCCTTATTTTATTTAATTTTTTTTTTTTTTGTTGCTCTTTGGTTTTTGCCGTGCGGCTTCATTGTTGGCGATTTGTGGGTGTAATAAACGTTAATGGCGGTTGACCACAAAGAGAAATTGCGGCACTTCGTTTTTCGGCCACTTCTTTTGTCGCATTTTCTTTTGCCACATTTTCCTGATTAGCGCACTTTTCTCTTACTCACGCTCTCTCTCTCTCTCTCTCTCTTTTCTGCTTATTTCTTTTTATTATTTTTGCTTTGCTTTTATTATTTTTGCTTCGCATTACATTTAATTGGTTCTATTTAATTGATGATTTGTTATCAGCTGTTTAGCGCTTAATTATTTGCATTACATTATGCCATTATATGTATGTATGATTGTATGTGTGTATGTGTGTGTGTATATATCTGAGTAAAAACGAAACGAAACTAAAAACGACAACGACGAAGATATAGAGAAAGAGGAAGAAGACGGATAGGCAAAATAAAAGTATCTTAGAGCGCTTCAAGCGTATCAGACAAGTTTCTGACAAAGCGGCTAAAAGCATTTAACGAAAAGAAAGCAACAACAACAACAACAACAACAACAACAACAACAAGAATATAGAAAAGAAATGAAACAGAAAACAGAATAGTAGAAAGAGAAATTTTCGTCATTCTATGCGATTTTGCTACCATTTTCACTGTAATTGTTGTTGTTGTCGTACATTCAGAACAGTCTTGGTAAAAAGTTTGCGCCCAAAAGAAAGTTGAGTATTTACAAAAGTAAAGCGGCTTTTAAAAATGTTCAAGCAACTTGGTTTGGCTTTTCACTTAACGACAAACTGACGCTCAGTAGCAACAGCAGCAGCAGCAGTAACAGCAGCAGTAACAACTATAACTACAAGAACAACAACTACAATATGCAGACACACACACACACACACACACATATCAAGTTAAGTTGATGTAGCTACATATTCATAATGCTGATTGTCCTCCTGGTTTGCCGTTGTCGTCGCTGTCATCCGGCAGATTGAAAATTTATTCAAAAGTCTGGCAAGTCTCTGCAAGTGGCTGCTGCCTGTCAGCGTCTACACTACACTACACCACACCGCACCACACCTCATCTCTCTTCCCACTTAGCAGACGCTCCCAGGATAATAACTTTAACTTGAAAAGTAGCTGGCAAGCGGCTTTTGTGCCATAGTTTTCTCTCTTATATTTATATTGTGCTCAAGTAAATTTGCGTGGCGCGCTTCATTTAAGTAGATGACGTTGCAGCAGCTAAGCAACGACACAAAAAAAAAAAAAATAAAAAGAAAGAAGAAGAAAGAAAGAAAGAAAGCAACTGAAAATGTAAGTCACATAATTGAAAGAAGAATCACTCATAAAGTGTGCTAAGAAAATTAACCTTATGAATATTGCAAAGTGTTAATGGGTATTCGTGAGTGAGTGAGTGAGTGCACAATGATGTATTCAGTTTTGTTGTCAGCACGTGTCGCTAATTTTAATTACATTATAATCGAATTAGTTATGCAGTCAAGTGTTTGCTAATGCCACGGCTTATATATATTTATTTTTTTTATTATTTTTTTAATTTATTTTTGCTTATAGCAAAATATGAATATTTAATTTGTTATTTAATTAATTTATTAGGAATTATAACTTTGAACTTGAAGTGAAAAGAATAAATATATTAAATAAATAATTTCGCTATTTTCTAAAAACAAATAAAATTTGTATCATAAATAATCATATAATACTCACTTTATATTAAGTTAAGTTGTTAAATAAATTAAAATTTATTTTATATAAATAATTTCTTTATTAATTTTTTACATATATTTTTTAATTTATTTATTTATTTTTGTAATATATTTACTTTTAAATAAATTTATGTAACAATTTTTTTTTAAATATTTGATTATAATAAATTTGTTCATTTATTCCAATTATTTTCAGATTTTTTTGGTTTTGTTTCTTTTTTTTACAATAAAAAAAAAATTAATTTTCAAATGAAATTTTAATATTCGTTACAACTGCAATTTCAAAAAAAAAAAAAATGCAAGTCATGCCAGAATACAAAACTGCAAAACATCAATGGATTCTCAGCTTGAATTACCAGGCAAACAGAAGCTAGCAGCGAGTAGCTGCATTCTAATGCATTAGTTAAAATATTTGAAAATTAATATGGCATACTTTTGGGCTGCAATTAATAGTGCATTATCTGCATGCATAAATATTTAATAAAAATAACAGCGCAAAAGTATGCTAGACAGTTTGTAGTTGCATACTCTATTATTTTGTCTCATTTAATGCAGCTACTTGCTGCTGGCTTCTGTTTGCCTGGTATTTCATAATTAAATTCATTGTGTTTCTGTCGACTGTTTATGTCGGCAATTTTGCTGTGTTTTGGTAGCAGTAACGAATATTTAAATTTAAATTCATTTCTAGCAATGAAAATCAAATAGAAATTTTTTAGCTCATTTTATTATAAAAAATATTGTAATTTTTTTTTTTAAATTGTAAAAATTACTTTAAATTCCTTTTAGTTCACTGTCATTATAGAAAATAAATATTGAGAAGAATTTAATTTCTTACTTTTATTATTTATTTATTAATTAATTGCCAGATGTATTCGTTAACTATCTTCTGAACTTAACCTAATGTGCTGCTTAAAAATAAATATACAGTGTATTCACAATAGTAAAAATAAAGAGATCCTGCGATTACGCAAATCCTTGTTGTGATTTCTCACTAAACATTGGAGGGATTTTGAGTCAGCAAAGATTGCTCGCCAATGGATTTAAGTGAGTAGCAAGTCTGTCGGCATATCGACTGCTGTAAAAATTTATTTAGTTCTCGATCAATACAAGCTTCAGGTCCTTTTGAATCACGAGGTTGCTCACGTAACACGCTGCTCGAGATTGGATCACCCCAAGCCCGCTGAGATGGTTGCTTGTATTTTGTCTGAAATTAAACATTTTCATTAGTTTTCATTTATATTGATATTCAAATATTATTAAATTTATAAAATTTTATTAATTATAAAAAATATTATAAAAAATTTGATCTACATGCAAACTTATTTGCCAGACGTCTATTGAATTTATTAAGTGTAAAAGACGCCTGAAGATTACGCAGGATAAGAGGATCTGGCTATTCGATTAATTTGCTTGCTGTATATTTTTTTTTTTTTTATTAATCCAAATGCCTTCGCAAGCTCCAGAAGATGGACTGGCTTTTGAAGTCCAAAAGTCTCCAGCTGTCGACGAAGCCTTTATTGCTCAAAGCGATCCTCACGCCAACTTGGACATACGGTATCGAAGTTTGGGGCACAGCTTCAAGGCACCAGCTGAACAGGCTAAGGGTGGTGCAGGCACGTGCTGCTCGGCGGGCAACCGGGCTTCCCTGGTATGTGACCAACCGGGCAATCGAAGCTGATCTTCGCCTAATTCCGGTGGGCGATCAAATCAATCAACATAGCAGCCGATATAGCGACAGGATCATGGCGCACCCAAACCCACTGGCTAGCAGGCTTGTCAACCCGCAACCTCTTCGAAGGCTGAAGAGACTACACCCCAGTGACCTCGCTTCCCGGATCGTCCTCTAACCTTATAAATTTTGTAAATATTTGTAAATAATTGTAAATAATTGTATTTAGTTTAAATAGTATAATGTCTACTATATGTGTATATATATCCCCAAATACATACGTCCGGTTATGTTCAAATGGCATTGAACGATTCCGGCGGAAATAAATAATATAAAAAAAAAAAAAAAAAAGCTGTATATTTTTTTTTATTTTTTATTTATTTTCATATTTTTGGAGTAATTTTTTTTGTGTGGAAAATTAGATTTGTTGACGCCAAAAGTGTTGAAATTGCTTAGAAAAATCAGGCAGAAATGAGAAAATTGCTGAAAGCGTTGGCCACTTTAAAAATTGTCCCCAGCTGTCTGAAATGCCAAGTTTGGCTAACCACATACTGAAAAAAAAAGAAAACAAAAAAATACAGACAAACATACGTACAGCAACAAGAACAACAAGAAGAAGAGCAACAACAACAACAACAATAACTACGCACAACAAACAGATGCAAGTGCAAATAAAGTGGAATTTTTACAAACGTAGCAGTGCCAACACAACTGACTTGTGGGTCTACCACAAGCACACATACACACACACATACACGCACATACAACCGCAAAAAGAGAAACTCAAACTGACTCTCACACACACGCACATACATACATACATACATACAGATACACATACACATTCTCACACTCGCATTTAAAGTCATAAATTTTTATTTGTATGATGATGACTTAAGTTCTACGTGCGTTACAACGACTCAACTTACACCTGCACCCCAGTAACAGACTTCAACTAACACTTACACATATACGCACGCACACACATACATACACACAGAGACAAAGATGTATATGGACATATAGCCAAAAACCGAGACACGTAAGTTCCATGCTGGCTTTAGTTAAGTGCATGATTATGCTTTTAGTGGCATGTTGAGGTTTTGTCAGTCAGTTGTTGCCACCTCTTCTACTTCTTCTTCTTCGTCTTCCTCTTCTTCAACTGCTGCTTTCTCCTTTATCACCTGTCCCAACACCCTAAAAAATTTTCTGTTCTAGCCATTTTGCTTTTATTGCAATACTTGAAACTGACTATGTGCGTGCGTGTGTATGTGTGTGAAACATCTGTTTCTCTATCATTGACTCTCAACACTCCCCTTCACTCCCTCATTTCCCTTCACCTGTACACACACACACACACATACTGTGCATACGTGCGTTAATAGCAAATTCTCTTTGGTTTTTCGTCTTTGTAAAGCAACGCAAACAAATATTTGAGAATTTTCAACAAACTTTTCTATGCTGTTTCTGTTTCTGTTTCAGTTTCAGTTTTGAATTTTTATTTTTATAATTTATAAAGTTAATTAAAAAAAAAAAAAAACTTTTCTGCATTTGGTTGTGCATTAATATTTATAAATAAATAATATGCTTTAAAAAAATATTATTTAACATTTAAATTTAAGCTTTTGTAGCAAAAGTTTGTTTTTAATTTTATTTAAATTATTTTTAACATTTTTTGAACGTTTTTTTTTTTATTATTTGTTTATTAAAAATATTTCTCTGCAATTTATTTTTAAATTTTCTTCTATAATTTATAATTTTCTTCTTACTAATTTAAGTAAAATAAAATATAAATTTTTTTATTTTATTTATAAGGCAAAAAAAAAAACGTTTGAAATATTTAAATCAATTTTTTTTTATTTTTATAATTTTTATTTACTATAACATAAACTATAAACATTTTTTTAGCGCTTTATATTAAGCACGTGGCATAAAAAAAAAATCACTTAAATATTTATGAAAAATATATTTCTTTTTTTTTGCACTTCGATTACACTGATAAAATCATAAAATAAAAAAAAAAAACGAACAAACGAAGAGAAAGGAGAACATCAGTAAAATACACAGACACACACACACACATACATATAGATACAATGCCACAAAAACGCGTCAACATTTTTAGTGCTCAGTTTTGTGGATGCGTTGAACGCATCATAAAATTGCCTCAACAGTCTATATGCCAAAAAGTATGCTATCAATTTTGATAGGCATATGCTAACAACTATGAGAACATCAACTAGCTAGAGATACATATACATATATACATACATACATACATATATGTATATAGATGAATGAATGAAATACATTGTATATTATTACTGAGAATGAGACTGAAACTGCAGTTGCTCTTACTAGCTATAAAAAGCATATCATTATGAATCGCAGACATAAAAGAAGCTCGTCAATGCATATACATTTTAATAAGCTATATAACAAACAAACAAAACACAAAAAAAAATATAGAGAATAGTGCAATGACAGAGAGAAAGAGACACAGAGAGAGAGAGAAAGAAATACTTGTTAAAAAAAAAAAATATTTACTGTATAAACATAATTATGGACTTGTCTGTCTGTGTGGCAAGTTATACATGAGTTTTATGGCCTGTGCTAACGGCGGGATGTCTGTAAATTATTGTGCTCGACTGTGAATTAGTAGTGCAATATGCACATATATCTCTAAATATATATATATATATATATACTATATAGTATATATATCTGACTGAAAATTAAAACATTATTAAACAGCGCCAGACAAACTGGCAGACCGACAAAATACATGCAACACACGGCACTGACTCATGCGACGAAATCTGCGAGGCGTTGCCAAAAACAAAAATTGAAGCAAAAAAAAAAAAAAAAATGTAAGTGCAGAAGAAGCAGAGTTTGCAGCCAGCAAAAAAAATTAAAAAACGAAACGAAAAAGAAAAAAAAAAGAAACATCAACATAAATTTTAGTCAAACAAAGCGTAACGCTCATGTTTTTTTATAGCAAAAACCAGAGACATGGCAACAAGCAGACAGCCAGAGAGAGAGAGAGAGAAAGAGAGAGAGATAGAGCAGGAGAAAGCGAAGCAGATCTCACACTCTCTCTCTTGAGAGAGAGAGAGACACGTCGGGAAGTTTTTTTTTTGGTTGGTGACAGGAGGGGCAGGGGTAATGGCAAGTTTGTGGCATTGCCAAATGCCAAGCCTGGCAGCGATTCTAATGTCGTTGTCGCTGTCGCTGGCTGCATGGCTGGAAAATGTTGCGTTTTATAAGGCGTAAACACTCACAATGTGAATGTGCAAATACTCGCACACACACACACATTGAGAGAGAGAGTGAGAAGTAAGAGAGCGATATACATATGTACGCATAGCAACTTGCAGCGTCGCGACGCGTCTCGGTTTTTGGCAGCGCACCACAATTATGTGAGAAAGAGTAAGATGGAAGCTCATGGCTCTTTTGGCTTGCCGCTTCAAAAGTATGCAGTGAAAAAATCACAGCTCCATGAAAAACAACTAAAACAACAACAACAAGAAAAACAAGGAAATGAAATGAATGAAAAAAGAAACAGAAACAGCAGCCATGCGTTGGAATGCGTTGTCTGGTTTTGCTTTTGGGGGTTAGAAGGTTGACGTTTGTTAGAGTCGTGTTTCAACTTTTGGAGTTGGGTCTTATCTGCTACATGTGTGTGTGTATGTGTGTGTGTATGGTGTGTGTATGGTGTGTGTGAGTGTCAGTGTGTGCTTCTAAGTGTATGTGTTGTGAAATGATGCGACAAAGTATCAAATGAGGTTGCCCTGAAGCAACTGCTGCTGCTGCTATTGCTACTGCTGCTGTTTACTGCAACATAAATCAAAATCAAGAGAAACAGAAAATCTACAGTAGCAAGTTTTGGCTTGCAGCAGCAGTAACAGCAGCAGCAGCAGCACACTCACACTCTTGCTCAGTCTTAGTCTCAGCCTCAGTCACAGTTTGAGTCTTGGTTAGCCAGTGGAACGGAAATGCAGACATGTTGTAACCAAGATAGTTTTAGATATGTTGAAATAAACAAATTTCAACTGTTCAGCTTGCCATACAAAGTAGGTGGACAAACACAAGTTCGCAACATGGCAGTAAAATCGATGCGAAAACTGTGCTAAAATTAAATAAACCAACTGGCAAGTAGCAACTGGCAAAATGTTAGAATAGCAGCAAACATTCACAGCTGCCAATTGGCAAATGTGGCAATTGTGAAAGAGCTACGCGAAGCGTAGCCAAAAACCAAATTTAATTTGCAGCCAAATGCAAATACTTATTAGCTGATAAGCACGCACGTGCCACACACTCACACACACACACTCATGCTTGCTCACTCACACATTAATGAAGTGCCGCTCAGGAGCTGCTCAACTTGTGGCTTAAAATCATTGCATACTTATGCGCGCAATTTAAAAATAAAATGAAAATTCCAAATGGAAAATGAAAATTGAAAAAAATAAACGAAAAGAAAAACAAATGTATTTTTTTTTTTTTTTTTTGTTGTTTCATTTTTTAACTTTTTAGAATTTAGAAATGTACACGAAGAGAAAACACTGAAGGGCACTTGCGGTAAATAATAATAAATAAATAAATGGCATTTGCCTTTGCTTGTTGCTGCGCGCACGCACTGTGCATTTGAAAATTTTCGCACCTGCTTTGTTTTTATTTTATTTTTTTTATATATTTTTATTTTTTTTTTCATTTTCGTTTTCAATTTTTTTTTTCATGTTTTATATAAATATTTTATTAAATAGCATATTCCACACTGTGCAGCGCAATGCGTGGCAAATGAGTTTCATTTCGCACAAATGGAAACGAATATCGAATTGTCAGTCGTAGTGTTGGAGACTTGCAGAGTATAGTGTCGACTCTTGGCCCTAATGACAACTGCGTCAGTTAAGCCACAAAATATGCACTGACATTGACGATACGATGCGGCGGCATACGAGGCGTATGCGAAATGCGATGCTTGAGTGAATGACGCCTAATGAATGGACACAGTGCCCACAGTGCCAAATGTAGTATATGTATATGTATGTGTATGCGTGAGTGCAGTCTACCAGTCTTCCGGTCTGTCTGTCCGTCTGTCAGTCTGTTTGTGTGTGTCTGCATTTTCGCATGTTTTCAATTTCATTTTGCATGCGCAACAGCTGCAACAGCAGCAACAATAACAACAACAATGTGCAACTACGTTGTATTGGACACCTCTTTTTAGACAACTGAGTTTTTTGTATGCCCTGTAAACATATGAACGACAAATGGGGTAGCATAGACTATATTTCACATTGTTGACAATTTTGTCATTTATAATACAAAGAATGCTAACAACTTACAGGGTATTTATTAGCAAAGCAAAAGTTGAATTGTTTCTTTTATCTATTCTTCTTGTCTTCATTTTTTAGTTTCAGCATTCGGCATTCAGCATTTGCGTTTTGCCTTTCGTCCATTATCAGACTGTCCAAACGTAGACACAGATTGCGTTTCAATTTCAAATGTTTGTTTCTGACTTCTGCATACTGCATTTTTTTTTTTCCTGAAGTGAAATGATTGAGAATTTGTTTAGAAATTGGCTTAGAAAGTCACTTCAATGGCCAAAGTATAGAATTTTAACACTGAGAATATGTCAGACAATATGAAATCAATTGTTAAGCGCACAAAAAGAAGCTCAATTTGTTGTTGCTATTGTTCTTGTTGTTGTTTTTCTTGTTCTTATTGTATTGTAAATACAAAATATTCTTCATTTTTCAATATCTCATGAATGTGACTTCTTGCAGCTAACTATTGGAAAATAATATTTTTATTTTGTGTATTATATTTAAATAATTGTTGCAATTTTTATGAATAAGAAAATAAATTGAGCAAATTGTGTATAAATCATTGAGAAAATTATTTTCTTTGTTTTACAAACATTTGTGAGAAATATTTAAATTGTATTTGAATTTTCTTCGTATTATTAAATTTAATATTTTTAATGCAGAAAGTAAATTTGATGAAAATTACCTTGAAATAATTTTATAAAATAAAATAATAACGGAATATGAAAAGCTACAGTTGTACGCATATATGTTGTGCTTGGTTAAGTACCATCAGAACTTTCAAATAAACAAAATTTCTGATTAGTAAATTTAACAAAAAAAAATATTATGAATAATTCGATTTAATTAAAAAATTATTTTATACAATTTTATATATTAAAAATTAACTAAAAAAAATACTAAATAAATATTTTTATATATTTTTCTAAATAAAATAAATATACATATCATACTTAATAAATATAAAAAATAAATAAATATAATTTAAAAATAAAATAAATAAATAAAATATATAATATATAAAATAAATAATATATAAAATAAATAAATATAAATAATAATATATTTAAAAAAATATATTTTATTAAAAGTACATTTCATACTTAATAAATAATTATATTAAATAAATAAAATTAAAAAAAAAAAATTAAAAAAATATATGAAAAATATAATATATAAAATAAAATAAATATATTATAATATAAATATTTATATTAAATGTTAAAATTAAAATGTAATAAATTTAAAAATATTATTTATTATATATCTAAACTATACTGAAAAAATAACTTAATTATTTTATAATAGAATCAAATAAAATAAGTTAGTAATTAATATTAAATTGAATATAATATAAAAGTATTAAAAATATAAATTTAACCTAAGCTAAAAACTTGTTTATTCTGTATGAAAAAATATGTAATTATAATATTAAAAATTAAATTAAATTATAATACAATTTGAATAAATTCAAAGCGTTCACTCAAAAAAAAAAAAATAAATAAAATAAAAATGTCAAATAATAACTTAAGAATAAAGCATAATTAGCTCAGTTGCCTCCCAGTCGGTAAGAATAATTTTCGGGGAATATTCTCCAAGCACTAATTTACAATTCTGTTAGATGCGAAAGACAAGTTTCTTGTTGAGCATATTTCAAGGCGCAAATTCAATAAGTTTGTGTATTGCCCAGTGGTCAAATTCAGGCAATGTATTCACTATGCAAATCGAATGACAAGTGCCAAGGGGCAAAATATTCTCTTTTTTCTTTTCGTTGTTGTTGCTGTGTGTGTGTGTGTGTGTTTTTTTTAAACGCACTGTGGACAAAACAGAATGTGAAAGCATTAATTAATATTCAAGTGCGCTTGCTGCTCTCATTTCATTTGCACTGTGCTTCTCTTTTGTTATATAATTTCATGCAGGCGACAGGCACAGAGAGACAGAGAGAGAGAGAATGAGAAAGACAACTCTGTAGCGTAGTTTCCCGAGGGAAACTTATCAGTGTCAACGTTGTGCCAATAAAAACTATACTAGTATGCAAATATTTCCACAATCAAACAAATAGCTGCTAACAGCAGCAATAGCAGCAGCAACAGCAGCAGCAGCAGCAGTAGCAGCAGCAAATACAATGCAAACAAGTACAAGATGTTGGCTAAAGCAATCCCGCAGGACGCTAGCAACAACAGCAGCAACAACAATAGAAATTCTATGCCATGCATAAGGCATGCAGAAATAATGGTAAAAAGCAAAGCAACCAAAATGTCGACAAAGAAAAAAAAAAGAAAAAAAAGGAAAGGCTTCTTTTTGCATGAAAGTGAAGTAGTCGATGTGAAGCAGCTGCCTTACGTTTTTCTGTTACGCCGCAGGAAGGACGACGGACAACGGACAACAGGACACACAAGGACATGCTGTACTTTTGCTTTCGTTTTTGCAAAATTTCGTTCGTTGAGTTGCAACTCTCTTTCTATTATTCCGATGCTCGTTCACTTTCCGCTTTCACTTGAACATTGACTTTGATTTGCCGTAGACCCATTTCAATGCTTAACGTTCTCATTCGCCAGACAACAGAAAAAAAAAAAACAAAAACAAAATGCACAACAGCAGCAGCAGCAGCAACAACATTTGCATAACTCAGTGCAATTTTGCATTCTTTGTTTATTTCAAGAACAGCTAAAAACTAGAACAACAAATACAACAGGCAGAACTAGTAACAACAACAACAGTAACAACAGCAGGAAGAGCAACTCCCACGTCTAGCTTTTGCCTTTTATTTCACGAACGACACGCGCGAACACAAAAAGTTGCCAAGTTTCTATTTTTTCTTCTTTTTTTTCATACGCCATGTGGGACGCACTTTGTTTTCTTTTGCTGTTTAGCTCTTACTGTCTGCCCTTCTGTGCTTTTCAATCCCAAGATCAGCTAAGAAACTTCACTTTTTAAACTGATAACATTTCACAATATCCCTTGCGCCTTTTCTTTTGGCCTTTTCTATTCTCCAAAAGCTAGTTAAATGTTGCACAGATTTATCTCAAAGCGCAAATTATGCATAATTTTATATTGTCTGTTATAGTACATCAATATATAGATATATATATATATATATATATATATATATATAAGCAGATATTTATTAAGCAATTCTTTTTGTATCCATTTGAATTTTCATTTTTTTTTTTTTTTGCATTCAACAATTTTTTAATTAAAATATTCTTTTGCCTGTTGCCTGCCTGCGCATGAATTTCATTGCAAACTTTTAACTATGTTTTTGTCAGTTTTTGTTTTTGGCTTTTCGGTCAGCAAAATAAATACAAATAAAAATTTAAAAAAAAATAAATAAATACAAATAAATATATATAGTATAAAGATGAACAATAATAAAATAATAATCATTCAGTAGCGTGACTAAATGAAAAACAAAAAAAACTCGCGCTTAAATAAATAATTTCATACACATGCAGCGCATAAAAAAAAATAAAAAAAAAATATAATATTGTATAAAATTGATGAAAAACATATTTGAAACACAAAATATAAAATTCGAAAAGCTTTAATAACAATTATCTATATTTTGAGCTATATAATCGCAATATATACAAAAAAATGAAAATAATTGAAGTTTTATTTTGTTTTTTTTTTTCAAGCTGCCGTAATCAAAGTTAACTAGAAAAGTGAAATCAATTTATTTATTTATTTATGTTGAAATTAAATGTTTTGCTAAACTTTCATTGAAATGATTGAAAAATGCAAATTTGCAAATTAAATTTTTTTGTTTTTTCGCAACAAAGAAAGCAGCAAAGAAAAAAAGAAATACAAAAAAGAAATGAAGAATTTACATTTGAGTTTTGTTTTCTTCTTTTTTTTCTCGTTGGGAACAACTTAATTTCACTTAACCTAGACACAACAACAACAACAACAACAACAAGAAGAAATAGCTGCTTAACGCGTTTCGCAACTTAAAAGCCATAAAAGCCGCAACAAAGGCAACAATGCTGCCCATAGCACATGCAACTCTTCTCTTCTCTTCCCCTGCCACGGCCACTGCCACTGCCACGCCAGGGGGCATCAATGAAGCATGCATCTACGCAGTTTATGCAAAACTTACGCATTTCGCATGCGCCTCAATAAAAGAGGGATGAGCCAGAGCAAAATCTGTGGGGAGTGAAGAGAAATGATGAAGAAGTGAACACTGTACATACATATACTGTATGGAAGTAAGGTAAGTTTGGTTTGATAAACTATAAGCCACAAATTTGCATGAAGCTATTGCCGCCCACACGACTACAAATTGCCATTAAATGCAGCAGGCGTTGCACGTTGGGCAATGTGGGCGATATGGGCGTGGCATGCGAATCTATGTACTGTATTGCTGTAGTTTATACCATCGCTTGTACCTGTACCTAGATATACATACATATACCAACAATAACTGACACCAGTTGCTGGCTTCGTGCTGTTAGCTTCGAGCTGCTGTCTGTCTGTTGGCTTCGAGCTGCCACTTGCCGTTTTTTTCCACCTGCCACATTCCACTTTGTTGCAACAATTTGCGCGCCCCGAGGCACCAGCAGCCAGGCAAGTCAGCTAGTATATGAGCAGTAACAGCAGCATCAACGGCAGCAACAGCAGCAGTGGCACAACGACGAGCTGTGTTGCTGCTTCATTGCATTTAATTCATTTTTATTGCAAAAGCTTACAGACAGATAGAGCTAACGGATAGGATGAGACAGTATAGCACCAGGATAGAAAGCCACTTGCCGTGGCCTGCTCTTTAAAATTATATTGGGCGAAATTTTATGCAGTTGCTGCTGCTGCTACTGCTACTACTGCCAAGAAGGACTAACCATCGGCAAGACCATCTGACGTCCTTTACCTCAACGTTATCCTAACGTCCCATGCCATACAAAAGTTTTTACAAAGTAGCTGCTACTGCTGCTACTGCCACTACCACCATTTGGTGTGGTAGCAGCTGCTGCAAGTTTGAACAGCACCCTGAAAGGACTCCGAATTGTGGCAGCTATTTAGTACAAAGAGTAAAAACTAGAACCCAAAAAGGACTTCAGTAGATTCCAAGGACTAGCAAGACGATAGACAGGCCAAAGCATTTTGATGAAGCTTCGCTTCATATTCCTTGGTCTCGTTGCACAGATAACTCGCCTAGTTTCGTTCTTTCAACTGCTACTGCTACTACAACTGCTACTGCTACTACTACTGCTACTACTACTGCTGCTGCTGTTGGCTTCATGCTGCACTGCCAACATCATTTAAATAGCATGTAAATTAGACGCAAGTCTAAAATGAGTGCATAATGCCTGCTAAAACTGTTCTAAGTGATTGTAATTTAGGGAAAAGTTTTCCGCAACAACTCAGTGCTGCAATTTTCAACTGAACTTCGGTGCAAAGTTAAGCGCAATCACTTACAACGTACTCCCTCTCTCACTCTCTCTCTGTGTGTGTGTGTGAAGACAGGCAAATTATTGCACAGATTAATGATGCGTAAGTGCGTACAGCCAGAAGGTGATTGTAATCAGATGATTAGCTGTTTTGAGTTAGAAGTTTAAATTATTATTGTATTACATTTCATTTTCAAAATTTAATTAATTTTTATTTATTTATGTTACTATTATTATTTTTATTTATTATTATTAGTTTTCTTTATTATTATTATTATTATTTATTATAATTATTATTTATTATTATTTTTAATATTATTTATTATTTTATTTTTATTTTATTTATTTAGTATTATTATTCTTATTTATTATTATTATTATTTACTATTAATATTTGTATTTATTATTTATTATTATTATAATATTGTTTTTATTATTATATTTTTATTATTATTATTTATTATTATTATTTATTATTTGTATTTATTATTATTTTTTATTTATTATTATTATAATATTTTTTATTATTATTATTTATTATTTGTATTTATTATTATTATTATTTTTTATTTATTTACTATTATTATTTATTATTATTATTTTATTATTTTTTATTATTTATCTACTATTATTATTTATTATTATTATTTTATTATTATTATTATTTTCTATTATTATTTTTATTTTTTATTATTATTATTTACTATTAATTTTTGTATTTATTATTATTTTTAATATCATTTATTAGTATTTTTTTTATTTTTATTTTATTTATTTACTATTATTATTTTTATTTATTATTATTATTCTATTATTTTTTTATTATTTACTATTATATTTTTATTTCTTGTTATTATTATTTACTATTAATATTTGTATTTAGTATTATTTATTATTATTTTTAAATTTTTATTATTATTATTATTTATTTTTATTATTAAATTTATAATTTTTTTTTTATTATTGTTTTCATTTATATTTATAAATCAATTCTAGCGCCGCTACAGACAAAGGAGCTTCAGAATTTCTCATTGCTACTCTCCCTTGCACACTGCCAACTAACATTCAGTATTTACCAATTTCACACTTACAGTTGCTGACCAAAGTCTACATACGAAACTCTCCAACAGCTTTACAAAAACTCACGTCAGCAAGGATATAGACTTCTGGATTTCGGGTGCTATTTACGGATAAGTTAATAAATTATAATATTATTACACACAATGGCAGAGCAAAACTTTGGAGATCCCGATCACCAATCAATCATTTCCACTGTAAATCATGCTGAGGGGAGTGTCAATGTAGCTCATGTCCAAACGAAGTAAAAACGATAATTACCTAATTTTAATTATATAAAATATTTTAATAAAATCTTAACAATATTTAGTGTATTTTATTTCGTTTTTTTTTTAATAAATTTTCTCATGGAAAAATGAAACAACATGAAAAATATAAACCTGTCCACAAAAACCAAAATTCAATTGTAATTTAAAGCACAATAAAGAAACAAAAAGAGGAAATGATTTTAGTATTTTTCAAATCGAAGGTGGAAATTGCATATACTATGTAGTATATGTATGTAGCTGAAAGCACATGGAACCCAAAAAGAAAAAGGTAGATTCAAAAAGACAAAGAGTAAACGAAAATAACACAAAAGGCAAATGGAAGTGAAAGGTGCTAATACCTGAGAAAATCCACACAAGAACACATACACACACAGCCATACAGACAGACAGACAGACAGACAGATAGTCAGATGTAGGCTTTGTGCCAAGTCTTAGTTACGGTAACGTCGAGCAGCCTATTCCCAATTTGTACTCAGCTATTGGGATTTCCACAAGAAGCTTGCGGACAAGACATTTTCTATATGTGCACGTGTATGTGTCTGTGTGTCCATTTATGCATGTCTGTGTATGTGTGTTTGAGTATAAGTGCATGATCTATAAAAGGGATGACAAAAAAAAGGAACTGCAGAAGAAAATGTACTTGAGCGAAGGTTTCGTTTTATAACCTTACAGAGAGTTTCTTAACTTTGGACAGGAGTTTGTAACGCCCCTTAGGGGACTTGACAGACCCAACAAAGTTTATATATTCTTGATCAGCGTTGACAGGATATTCCAAATTTCCGTCCAACTATTCACGTGTCTGTCTGTCAGTGTGTCCGTCTGTTTCAACCCAAACTAGACTCTCAGTTTTATAGCTATCACAATTAAACTTGATTTATATACTTTCTATGCCCATAAGCTCTATGTATGTCGGAACCGTAAGAAGCGGAACACTATAACATATGTCTGTTATAGTATCGGTCGAAAATGGTATTTGTTCTTCGCTTGTTACGCTATCCGGCTGAAAATTACAGATTTTGTAACTAGGCAGGCGGAGAGGAAAAAGTTGAAGCATCATCAAATCGTAAGTATGTAAAATCGATATTATATATTTATACATAAATATATATATATATATATGTATATATATAATTTTTTTTTTTTTTTTGTTCAATATATTTCCACATTTTTTTTTTTTTTTGTTCAATATATTTCCACATTTTTGAGAGCAACTGTGAAACAGGGCAATAGCTCAGTGTCTAGGATTTAGGAACGAGAATCTGAAAGTTCCGGGTTCGAATTCTGAGTCAAACTGGATCTATCAAAGCATACTTAGTTTTTATTTTTAAATGTTTTGAAACAAATCGTATTTCATATTAAAGGTTAGACGAACACCATTCGGTCGGCTGTGTTAGTCGAGTGGGATAAGATGAATAGGCATTCATCGTATCCCAAACTTAGCTGACACAGTCGTGGGTTCGATTCCCACAAGGGCCTGGAAATAATGGAGTCCTCAGTATTGTAGTGTTAGTGTTCTAATTAATGTAAACAACGCAAAAATTGTGTTATATTAATTAACTAACTCTGCTACATTACTGTGGTGCTTCGCTTCCCTTGTCCCTTTTATAGATATATCTCAGAAGTAGAAGGTGTTAATTATGGACAATAATTAAATAGGAAAAAGAGTGTTTCTGGATCTATTGGTACATATATACTGACGATATATACGCGGGCTTTAGATCTCAAACTAATCAGGGTAAATGCTAATTATAGGAATAAAAAAAAAAAAAATGGAAGGAGGATGGAAGGAAGGAGGTTGGCAGGAAAAAAAATATTTTGCATATTATATTTTTATTTTTATTATTCGAAAATATCGTAACTCTATTGATATTGATATTAATCAGAGGCGACAGGAGAATCCAAATATGCATGTACGTCGGTTCAATGAAACTTGGTTTACATACTCTCTCTATTGCCATAAGCTGTATATAAGTCGGAAGCGACCAGATCGGACCACTATAACATATAGCTGACAGGATTTGAGTTTAGTGACAACTTGTATGACTAATATAAATTTGGTTAAAATCTGACCACTATATCATATAGCTGTCATAGAAACAATAATCCGAAAATTGAGTTTTTGTATGAAAAGTTTTCTTCTAAGACGGAAAGAGTATGAAATCTTCGATCCGCCGAAGATAACTTTGCTTTCTTGTTTTTTTTTTTTATGGTAAAATCGCTTTTGAAATGGCTAAATGTTGGTTTGAGATAAAAAACTGCAGCAAGTTTTTTTTTTTATGAAGTAAAAGCAAACAACTTTACTTTTTCACAGTGTCCATTAACAGTTTATGCGCTGTGCATTTGAGTTGAGTGCATAAAGTCATTGAACATGAATATAGTATAGTTGATATTAAATAACTCAGAAAATGCCACAAGAATGTTCATTAACTGTTGAAGAGACCTTTCTCCTCCTACTCCCCCCCCTCCCCAAAAAAAAAACGAGATACTCTAATCTATCAATAATATTATTACTTGTGTTCCCTTCAGTCAAGTACTAATACTTAGCATACTTGGCCAACAACTTGACTGTCCTGAACGTTACTATAAAGTTTGTTGTGTGCCACCAGCCACCTGCCACCTGCCATCTGCCATCTGCAACCTGCCACGTAGCAAGAACTGCTAACCATCTACCATTTGCTGCCTGCCACCTGTGAAAAGTCCTCAGCAACTGCACTCAACGAGCTAACGTAATTCCTTAGGTAAATTTATAATTACTGTAAGCAACTTGAACTAGTTACGCTCGCAATTGAAGTTTCACCTCTCACCTTGTGCCTCGTGCCACAACTCTCTGCTGTTACATTTTCGTCTTCATCTTCTTCTTCATCTATAGCATTTCCTTATCGCTGTGCTCTTGCTTCATCTTCGTTTGCCTTCGTTCGTTCGTTTTTTTTTTGTTGCCCCAACGGGCAGTAGTTAATAAAAATAATAAAAAAAAAAAACGAAGAGCAAAAAATAAGAAATAAAAAACGAAAGGAGAAACTTGTATCAAGTTTTGTCTGGCAAACTGGCGCCCGGGCAATCTAATTTCCATTTGCAGTACTGGGCCGGGCCACACTGCATACACACACACACACACACACACACACTTCTCAGCAGCCTCCTCTGCTCATCTCTCTTCCTCTCTGTCACACCCTTACCTTTCACCTTAAACCTGCTTGCTTGCATTTTCATTAGTTTTCCACCTGCAGTTCAAGCGCTGCGCTGCTCTGCCTCTGCCTCTGCTGCAAAAGTTATTTGCGGAATGAAGTGCCATTTTTTGGCGCCAGAACTGAATATTGCACTTTTTGAGTGTTTTTGTTTCTTTTTTTTCAGGGTGCTCGCATTTTATTGATTTTAATGAAAATGCAATTAAAAATTTTCCGAATACATACACGCATACACGCACACAAACAAATACAGACACTGTACAGTATGCAGTATGTAGTATGCCATGTGCCGTGTGCCGTGTGCAGTGAAGTGTGAGTGCATTAACCAACATGATTTATGCCATGTTTGACATTTTAATTATGCTCATCGAGTCTGAAACGTATAACAATATAAATGCCATTATTTTTAACCAATTTTCATCAGAGCTTTCGCTGGTTACTGTTATTATTTTACTTCTTTTTTTTTTAATTTTTTATTCTCATCTGTTTTTCATAAATTATAACTATATTTGTTTTCATTTTTACTGTGCTTTTTATGCCCTTTCAATGTGTGTAAGTGTGTATGTGTATGTACTAAATTTATCATTATTAAATTTGTATATTAATTAAATTATATAATGTCTGTAATATAATTATTTAATTATTATTGTATTTCTATATTTTACATTAATTTTTATTTTATTTTATTTTATTAATTATTTGTTTTTTTTTTTTTTTGTGAAAATTTGTATGCAATATATTCTTTATTTATTTAATTTATATAATAAAAATTTCTTAGTTTTATATTTAATTTTATTTTTATTGTATTCATGTTTTTAATTTATCAACAATTTAATTTTTATTATTATTTATTTATTCCTTTATTTTATTTTTATTTATTTATTAACTTATTTTATTTTTATTTATAGGTTTTAGAGCTTAACTCATGCATCTTATTTAACAATATTTATAAAAAGAAAATATAAAATTAATTAAACATATTTATATAATGAAAAAATAAATAAATAATAAATATATAAATATTATTAATTTGTAAATCAATGCTTCATTAAGAGTATTTGAACTTCGTTGTATTCTTTGTTTGGCTACAGTTAAATTTTTAATGTCAAATTAATTGCATTAAATTAAGTGTAAAATGCAAATTGTGAATACTTTAATGTGGACTATAGTCTAGGCCTGAACATTGCAGTGCAACGTTTTCATTTTATTCGTTAAAGATTTTACGATTCAGAACAAAACTCAAATGATTTCGGTTGACACTTTAATTTAACTTCAATCTATGGAAATTCTCTTAAAGTGTTTTTTTGTTTTGTTTATTTTTTTTTTTTTGTGTCTTGTTTTTGCCTCATGCACCGCATCAAAATCCAATTAATTTTTATATCAGACTCGTGTCAGTTAGTTAGTGTATATGTGTGTGTGTGTGTTTGTGTATTTATTTTTTGTTGGTATTTTTGTCATTTGCCATAATATAACAGAAGCAGCCACAACAGCAGCAGAAGCAGCAGCAGCATCAATGGACAGTCAGGAGTCAGGACACACACAATTAGTCGAGAAATTAAACACAGTTCATTGAACAAATTTCAACATGGCCAAAACCTAATGGCATAATTTGCCATTGACTCAATTGGACAATGTATCTATAGCTATAGCTATAGCTATAACTATATCTATCTCTATATCTATCTCGCTCGCACTTTTATTCGTTGTCTATGTTTGTATCTGTCTCTTTTTGTATCTGTTTGCATGTTGTGTTTATGGTCAATTCCTCTAATTGTTATAGAGCCTAAGCCTGAGTCAAGGAAATTGACATAACAATCTGCTGCCTGCAGCTGAAGATTAATGATAAGAATTTCACTAATGAACGAATGAAATTTCCCATCAACTGATGATGATTACAATAGTAACAGCAACAACAGCAATTTCTGAGAGCTCTTTCTCTCAACTGAATCGCACTACAAGAACTTTCCCCTTCCTCTTTCTCTCTCTCTTCTTTCATTGTCTCTCTGTTATTCATGAGTCGTTTAAATTTCTGCTTCTTTGCATATTTACCTTGTTATATTATGACGTGCCGGAAATGAACATAACGAAATAAAATAATATATATATAAATAAATAAAAAAAAAAAAACAAAAAGCGAAAATAAAATACTGAATACTGAATATGAAGAGCAAGTGAATCTTCCACATAAACAGCGTGAAAACATTGTCACAGCATGAAGTCTGAATGTTTTTTATATGCAAAAATATTTCATTTCCTACAGCGACAAAATGAAACGAAATGTTAAATAATAAAAAATGCTTCATGCCAAGCGGCGGCATCAAAATGAGCGACAAAGTAAATTTCTTATAAAAAAAATACAAAAAAAATAAAATAAAATAAAAAAAATACGAAAAGAAAGCGCTGAAAAAAAAGAACGAATAGCCGTGATCCGAGAACAAGAAATGCAAATAAAAAACTGCAATAAAAATCTGTTTAACATGAAGTCACAGTTGCGAGCGGTGTGCGACGAGTCCAAGACGCACAAAAGTATGCTACAAAATCTAAAGCAGCCACCGCAGCCACTGTTGCTGTGTTCCATGTTCTGTATTCTGTGTTCTCTGTCGCTCCTCGCACAACGCAGTTGCCTTCGCACTGTGTTCATACACTTTACAACTTATGAGTGCTAATAAAATTCACTCGCCATATCCTTGACAATTCGCACAAAGAAACTGAAACTGAAACTGAGAAAAAAAAAGAAAAGAAAAAAAAAACAGAAAAAGGAAAAGAAAAGTGCGTCAAGGTGCGACCGAGGGACAGCATAAAATGCGATTTCATTTCAAATTTTACAATTTCCACTTGGAAAAAGGCAAAGCAGCAAGTAAAGTGAACAAAATGAAACAGTTACTTCTCTACTATCTGCTTTGTGCCATTTCTTTGATAATTTTTGCAAAATATGCTGTCCATGCAATACACACACACACAGATACATTTTTACACAACCTGATGAGCTTATGAACACTTGGATTTGCATAAGAAATATTGAAAAAATACTAAGTGAGCGTGAAAGAGAAAAATCTGTATAACTTGAATTTTTAGCTATATTGAAGATATAAATGGAATTTTTTTGGTATAAATCAAAACTAGTTTTAAACGTTAACATTTTTCATTTTCCATTTATGCTTCTCATTTTGAAAACAAAGTGCAATTTGAAAGAAAAGTCAAATAAAATATTTTAAGATATTTCTAAACAATTTCAATAATTCTAAGCAGCATAATGTCCAACAGCTTGAAGCATTTTTCCCTACAGCTGGCGCTTATACTCATCCAACTGAAATCAATGCATACCATCTGGTTTCCATGGTACTTCCAACGCTATGGTCTTATACCGCACTATTGTCGTCATACCGATGGCAAGAGCACGAGTCACATTCTCAAAGTAACATCAGTAAAGGCAACAACTAAAGCTTTGAGCACATGTCCAGTTGGCTATGAATTGAAGAATTCGAAATCTCATGCTGCAATAAATTTACATCAATGCGATGATAATCCTCTAGTAATACAATTGGCACGTCTATATATTGTTAGTCCGGAACGTATTGTATTGCTGTTGGCTCAACCAACATTAAGCGATGCATGTCAAGAGATTAATGATGTTCTGCAACATATTGATAGTGCAACAGCTAATTGTATTTTAACCGATGATAATATCTATGGCAAATTAAGCAATGGTCTTAAATATTACAAGACAGAATTATGTGATGGTGGCAATAAGAAACGTTGCATTAATCTCAATGAGTCACATGATTGCATTAAAGCGTTACGCACAGATCTTATTGAATGCGAAGCACCAGCCGATTGGTATGAGAAACATGATGCTAATCAAATGTGTCAAAGTTATAATGATATTCTAGACTGTTATTATACGCGTGCTGCTATGCTATGTGGCTTGAAGGCAGCGAAAGAATTACGATCATTTGCTGGGGATAGTATGCAATGTGCTATGATATATGACTGTGAGATGAACAATCGTTTGCCTATTGTCAATGATCCTATGATCATTGTATCCGATAGCGCTACTTCATATTGCTGCAAATGTATTTCTATTTATGAATTGATTTTTCTATATGCTTTACTTGCAGTTTTCTAAATCATTTTCTACTCTTTCTTCTTTTTCATATATGTATGTGTATATATTATATATTTTGTAATATATTTGTATTATGTTGACACTTTGACACACCAGCAAGCAGTAGCTGCTAGCTGCTAGCTAAATATTAGATTTCCCTTTTGGGGTCGGGGCGTTAAAAATCATTTATCAACTGGTCGGTCGACTTCATGTTGTTTTTGGGCCTAATGCTAACTTAAGTGTTTTGCCATTTCAAGTAAATTTCAATAAATACCCAGGAGACTTAAACTGTCGACAAAATAAGCCAATTTACCGACAACTAACACCCATACATTAAACGGTGAGTGTAGTGTCACTACACTCACACATATATATATATACATACATACATATAAATACATGTATATACGTGTGTGTGTCTGTTGGAACCGCAGGACATTTGGGTTTCGCTTTGAAGGTTTGCTTCCAGCAAAACTCATCAATTATGTTGACGCGACGGCGAATCTATGGCTTGTGGCTATGTTATGCTTCATGTATGTGTGTATGATGTATATGTGCACATGTGTGTGTGTGTGTGTGTTTGGATGTGTAGTTAGTCGTTCTTGTTAATGAAAGTGAGTTGAAAGGAAAGCCAGATGGTTAACAGTTACTAGGAATATTGCATTGGCCATAGCACAGTTTTTCAGATTGTAATTTTAGAGTTGCTAATTGTTTTATTTAATATAAAATTAGACTGTTGATCAACATGTTTTTAAATCAAAATCATTTGATTATTTTTCTCAATATATTTATATAAAATTATTTAAATTTACATCAAGCTAATATATAAGTAAAATTAATATTTTTTGTAATAAACTTATTTAATGTTTCTAATTCATATTCGTATTTCCTAATTTACATTTTAATTTTAATTTATATTTTATATTTCTTATCAGTCTATTTTTTTATTTTATTTTATCTTTAATTCTTTTATATATTTTATTTTTTTATTTCATATTGACTGTTGATCAAAGTGTTTTAAAATCAAAAAATTATTAGAAATTATTTAAATTATATTAACTTTTCATATTAGTTTTAAAACAGTTATCGGTATATTCATATTATTAAATTCATTATTTTATTCATATTTTATTATTCGGCAAAGACTGAATTATTTTTAATTCTTTTACTTTAATTTATGTATTTATATTTTTACATTTATATATTTAACTATTTTATTTAATATATCAATTAAATTTTAATTTAATGTTTATTTTATTTTTTTTTTTTAATTTTTATTTACATTTATACATTTTTATTTATTTTAATTATTTATCGTATAAAATATATAATATTAGTACATATAAAATATTGTACCAGCCGATTAAGTATCAAAATATAGATATTATTCTCGTTTCAAGACTCAGTAACAGAAGAAGTTAGAATTAGAAGGAATGCAGAAAATAGAAACTGTAGAAGTGGCTCAAGGGTTTCAACTTCATATTGATTTTTTCCGTATGTTTATTTTTATATATCAAATCCAATTCCTTTAGATGATAGCTCATACCATATCATATCTGTATATTTTGAAAATGAGTTTTATTTTATGCTTTAAATTTCTCGATATAATCTTACTAATTGATCCAGGATGTTATTCCCAGCGGTTCTTTTTTTCTATGAATGAACTCCGAATGAATATGATACGCCGCACATTGCACTGCATTTGTATATAAATTCAACACCGTTTTCCCTTATTCTTGTTTCTCATTTTTTTTATTTTTTTTTGCTTTTTTTTTCTTTTTTTCGAATTTTTTTTTTTTGTAAATAAAGTAAAAAAAAAGAAACTTAAACTAACAAATTTATAAAATCACACTTTATACTTAAAATAAAAAATAAAGTATGCCGAAATAAACCAAAATTTTTTTTGTTTTAGCTTTTTTTTTGAATTTAGAATTATTTAAAAGTTGATAATGCTAGACAATGCTGAACTGAATGATGATGGGCTTCAACTACTGAATTTGTATCACAACAATCAGGCCTAGGTGCTCTAAAATTTTAAGAATGTCAGAAAAGCAAAGCCAACTAGTAACAAAATATTTTATTTGTATTTATTTAATTTAATTTTCTTAAATAAATTAATTCAACTTTGAAATCTTTTTAAAAATTAAAATAAATAAATAGTATAAAAATAATTTTTGCAATTAATTAAGTTAATAATATTAATTAATATATCTATGTATCAATTTTCATTCACTTAAAATAATTAATTATTTTTATTAATGTAGCTTTAGCAGCATTTATGAATTTTAGATAATTTAAATTAAAGATAAAGAAATTATTTTCCGCTATGAGTTTAATTAAATTTTTTTACAAAAATTTTTCACTTTATATTAAATTAATTTTTTATAAAATAAATTAAGTAAATTATAGTTTTATTTAATAAAATAAAACTCATTTTCAAAATATACAGATATGATATGGTATGAGCTATCATCTAAAGGAATTGGATTTGATATATAAAAATAAACATACGGAAAAAATCAATATGAAGTTGAAACCCTTGAGCCACTTCTACAGTTTCTATTTTCTGCATTCCTTCTAATTCTAACTTCTTCTGTTACTGAGTCTTGAAACGAGAATAATATCTATATTTTGATACTTAATCGGCTGGTACAATATTTTATATGTACTAATATTATATATTTTATACGATAAATAATTAAAATAAATAAAAATGTATAAATGTAAATAAAAATTAAAAAAAAAAAATAAAATAAACATTAAATTAAAATTTAATTGATATATTAAATAAAATAGTTAAATATATAAATGTAAAAATATAAATACATAAATTAAAGTAAAAGAATTAAAAATAATTCAGTCTTTGCCGAATAATAAAATATGAATAAAATAATGAATTTAATAATATGAATATACCGATAACTGTTTTAAAACTAATATGAAAAGTTAATATAATTTAAATAATTTCTAATAATTTTTTGATTTTAAAACACTTTGATCAACAGTCAATATGAAATAAAAAAATAAAATATATAAAAGAATTAAAGATAAAATAAAATAAAAAAATAGACTGATAAGAAATATAAAATATAAATTAAAATTAAAATGTAAATTAGGAAATACGAATATGAATTAGAAACATTAAATAAGTTTATTACAAAAAATATTAATTTTACTTATATATTAGCTTGATGTAAATTTAAATAATTTTATATAAATATATTGAGAAAAATAATCAAATGATTTTGATTTAAAAACATGTTGATCAACAGTCTAATTTTATATTAAATAAAACAATTAGCAACTCTAAAATTACAATCTGAAAAACTGTGCTATGGCCAATGCAATATTCCTAGTAACTGTTAACCATCTGGCTTTCCTTTCAACTCACTTTCATTAACAAGAACGACTAACTACACATCCAAACACACACACACACACACATGTGCACATATACATCATACACACATACATGAAGCATAACATAGCCACAAGCCATAGATTCGCCGTCGCGTCAACATAATTGATGAGTTTTGCTGGAAGCAAACCTTCAAAGCGAAACCCAAATGTCCTGCGGTTCCAACAGACACACACACGTATATACATGTATTTATATGTATGTATGTATATATATATATGTGTGAGTGTAGTGACACTACACTCACCGTTTAATGTATGGGTGTTAGTTGTCGGTAAATTGGCTTATTTTGTCGACAGTTTAAGTCTCCTGGGTATTTATTGAAATTTACTTGAAATGGCAAAACACTTAAGTTAGCATTAGGCCCAAAAACAACATGAAGTCGACCGACCAGTTGATAAATGATTTTTAACGCCCCGACCCCAAAAGGGAAATCTAATATTTAGCTAGCAGCTAGCAGCTACTGCTTGCTGGTGTGTCAAAGTGTCAACATAATACAAATATATTACAAAATATATAATATATACACATACATATATGAAAAAGAAGAAAGAGTAGAAAATGATTTAGAAAACTGCAAGTAAAGCATATAGAAAAATCAATTCATAAATAGAAATACATTTGCAGCAATATGAAGTAGCGCTATCGGATACAATGATCATAGGATCATTGACAATAGGCAAACGATTGTTCATCTCACAGTCATATATCATAGCACATTGCATACTATCGCCAGCAAATG
>JBAMBR010001164.1:0-42644 GCA_037044475.1 Zaprionus obscuricornis
TGTGTATTGGTTGTGTTTGTGAGTTGTGTGTGTGTGTGTGTGTGTGTATTATGACTGCATGCAAATCACGTAGCTCTGCATTTTGCCAAAATGCGTTTTGCACCTACAACGACAGCTGCAACAAAAGCAAAAGCAAAATGTAGCAACAAAAACTAAAATAGTTGCATGACTCTCTCTGTGTGTGTGTTTGTGTGTGTGTGTGTGTACAAATAATGACAGACAGCATAAACAAACACGCACATCAGCAACTGGCGGCTGGCTGTCGCCGTAGGCCAACCACAGGAGGCAGACAGACGGATGAATGGACGGACGGACGGACAGACAGATGGCAAGCACGTCACATGTTTCCGCTTTTTGCACGTAACGGACGGATGGACATGCACAGGCGGCATAGGCACAGGATACAAGCACAAGAAACACATATGACACGCAAAGACACACACACACACATACACATACAGATGCATATGCATATGTATATGTATATTTGAATTCATTAAAACTATGCAGATTTCTATCACACACACACACACACACATACAACAAGTAATTTGACTTGAGCCACTCAAATTGTGTGAGCCTTTTGTGGCAGTTGCAGTAACCGCCCTTAACTTGCCTTGCCTTGCCTTGCCTCACCTTGTCTATTGTCTTTGAAGTTGCAGTTGAACTGATTGATGGCGTTCACTTGGACAACTAATGAACTTTTGCCACAAACTTTTAAGCTTGTAAATTAAATTTAAAGTGCAACAGCCAAGTAAATATTTAATAATCAACTTTCCAATTTTACCCGCAAAAATATTTGTTACTTTGTTTTTTCATATTTCTTTTGAAATTTTCTTATTCTAAAATGTGCTAGGAAAGAGCAAGTCAAGGACCTAAAGCTGCTGCTGCTGTTGTTATTGTTGTTTTTGCAGCTGTTGCTACTGATGAAAGTAATCAAAAGTTTGTTCGTTGTTGTTTGTGCAATAGAATAAAAGAGCGAGTAAGAAAGAGATAGACAGAGAGAGAGAGAGTAGACTGTATAAAGCTATATTCGCCTCTAGCTAAAAAACTATTTTGTAAATCATAATTGTAAGCCACAGTCAGGTGTAGTTAGTCAATGCCACGCCCCCAATTTCAACATTCAAACAAGAGAAAAAAAAATATACAGAAATACAAATAAAAAGTTTTCAACAATATTTTTTTTTCTTTTGTTTTTCTTTTCTTTAGATTTTTTTTCTCTCTCTCTCTCTCTTACAATTATAAATTATGAGAAATATTTTTGAGTTTTACTTTTACTCTGTTCTCTTTCTTTTGATGCAGTTGCAAGCACTTGGCATTTGCAATCTCTTTCTTAAAATTGCTACGTGTAACGGAACTTTTAAGTTAACCAAAAGGTGTAAACTTTACTGTAGTGCACTGTATGTCGAAAGGGGCGCTGCTGATGGCTCATTGGGTAAAACTTGGTAAAAACAAAGTCACATAAAAATCGTTGATCATTGTATGAACAAAAAAACAAAAATAGAAACTATAGATAAGGATGCCAAAAGGTAAAGTAAAGTAAAGATAAAAAGGGGGGGGGAGGATGAAGAAAAAACAGTAGTTAAAAAACTTTACAAAAGTGCTGAGTGAGGCGTTGTATAAACTACACACACACACACACACACAACTTACACACATGAGAAAGTAAAAGAACAAAAAGAAAAATAAGAAGAAAAAGACAAAGAAGAAGAAGAAGAAAACTAATGTTGAGTTTGGAAACCCCAAAGAAGTTTCCTCTACAAAGTAGAGCACAAAACACATTAACTAACATACATGTGTGTGTGTGTGTTTGCAAAGTGTACTATGAACTGCCACTGACCAACAACAAAGTGATATGAGAAGCGCAGAGAAAGGCTTTCATTAAGGTTTTTCATACATTTATTGTACAAAATTCAATTAATATTAATAAAAAAAAAAAAAAATGAAATGAAAAGCGCAGAGAAAAGCTTTTATTATTTGAAAGGTTTTCATATGTTTATTAAATAAATGCAATTAATATTCATAAAAAAAATAAAAAATAAATATTGAGAAGCATGAAGTAAAGGCTGCTATTTATTATAAAAATTCAATAAATATTAATTTAAAATTTACAAAAAAAAAAAATAATAATGCTGATTTATTATTAAAAAAAAATGTTTTAAATTTAAAAAATGAAATTATTAAATAAATGCAATTAATATTAATAAAATATTATAAAATATTAAGAGATTTGTTCAAGCAGCAATTAAAGTTGATAAATGCAATTTGAATTTTTCATAAAGATAATTCTGCCGAAACAATTCTGCTGAAAATCTCACATAAAGCTGTTAAGTGCATATGAAAAGGCTTCGTATTTTTTTTTTGTTTTTTTTAATAGCTTATTTTAAGCTTGGCCATACAATTTGCGCTGCTTTCTTTTTTTTTTTGTGTCAAATAAAAAATGAAAATAAAAGTAAACATTAAATATGAACTTTGCATTGCAAAAGTAAATCCCCAAACGCTGCCGCCTTCATTTTCATTTTCATTTTAATTTTATTTTTTAGGTTTATTTTTTTTTTTTTTTTTTGTCAATACACGAAACAAGCACAAGCTTGTCCTCAATTTAAAAGCTACACGTGCAAAACATTTTTGTGACAAAAAGCTTTACGGGGATTTTTTTGTTTTTTTTTTTTTGGCCAAAGTTTCTTCAAAAGATTACACAACTAAAACAAGTTGAATAATTCAATGAATGACTGAATAACGAAATGAATGAATGAATGAATCGTTGAGTGTATGAATGAAACATTTTGCTTTAAACTTAAAGTAGTCGTTAAGCTCAGTTTTAAAGCAGCTTTTATCAATCTATTTGAAAGTTGTGCACAACAAAAATTGTGAGAGAGATGGAGAGAGAAATGGAAAAAGGACAAAAAATAAAAAATAAAAACGTTCATGAATATTTTTTACGCAATTTATTTGCGTGCTGCACGAGAGAAGCACGACAACAACAACAACAACAACAACAATGACAAAAAAAATGTAAGGTGAGAGAGCTTAAAGAGAGTCTTAACTGCTGCTGTTCACACCTGCAGATACACACACACAAACACACACATACAAAGTGTTCATTAAATGTGCAGCATATTGAAAGGTAAAAAGAAAAAAGAAAAGAAAAAAAAAACCAAATGTTGAAAAATGCAATTCGTTTGGTTTCTCATTCTCTCGCTCTCTCTCAATCTCTTTCTCTCGTTTTTTGTATACTTTGCAAAAGCATTTTCAGTTTTAGCAGTTGAAATATAGCAAATGTTTTTTTTTTTAGTGTATAAAATTGTCGGCTTTTCCTACAGTTGTCGCTGCTTTTTCTTGTTCTCTTTTAAATCCAATCAAAAACATACAAACACACACACAGACACATAACAAACAGTTGGACACGAGACCGAGCATCATATCCTTGCCCGTGCACGTTTTGCAATACAATGGAAAATGCTTTAAAATGATGCTGGGCAGAAGGTGGGAAGAGAAGGTATATAGAGAATTGTAGGCAACTACTTACCCGTCAAAAACATCGGTGCCCACGTAATGCGTATAGTAGAAAATGCTAACCACGGTAATGGCAAACAGTGCTAGTACGCAACGGCGCACATTGATGCCAAAGCAGCGACGAGCAATTAAATTACAACAGTTGGCAATGGATGTACCAAATGTATTTGCACCATTGCCATTGCCATTGCCACCTGACGCTGCACACGTGCTCGTTGTTGATGATAATAATGATGATGTTGATGATGAGGTAGAGGTAGAGGAGTTATAGCCATTGCTTTTCGCCTTGTACGTGACAATGCCACTGGCCAAAAAACCGTTAGTTCTTGTTGCTGTTGCTGCTGCTGTTGCAGTTGCTGCTGTTGTTGTTGTTGTTGTTGTTCCCATCGTCATTGCTGGCGTTGGCAATAGCATTGTGCGATCTGTAATATTATGTGTTGTTGTTGTTGTTGTATGCTGCAGGTCATCAATAGATGTGGGCGTGGCATAGCCATAGTTATAGCCATAGCTATAGACGTTTCCATTTCCATTGCCAAAATGTTTATTGAAATTGCCAAAATTCACTGCCACATCCGTAACAGCCGTAACATCCGCAACCGTATTGGCATCCGTTTGTGTACCGGTACCGGTCACGCTTGCTGCTTTAGCGACTGCTGCTGCTGTTGCTGCTGTTGCTGCTCTATGTTCAGTTTCCATTCCAATTGGCGTTTGCTTAATAAGTTTTTCATATTTCAATGATTTGCCTGGCAAACGATTTGCAATATTTGAAGCGTTTTTTGCTGTTGTTGCTGCTGTTGTTGCTGTTGTTGGTGTTTTAGCTGTTGCTGCTGCTGATATTGTCATATTTATTTATTAGACTTTTTTCACTGTTCGGTGGTTACTACTACAAGACAAGTCTTTGCTATAGATATCGATATATATATATCGAATATAGGATATATTATATATATAGAAGAGAGAATATTTTTATATCTATTTTTATATGTATGGATTGCTCTTATTTTACTCTATCTCTCTCTCTCTCTCTCTCTCTCTCTCTCTTCTATCTCTTCTTGTCTTTATTGTTAATTGGCAGCGTTTGCTTTTGGGATATGTTTGCTAAAAATTTGTTTTTTTCTCTTGTTTTTTTCCTAATTTCTTTTCACTTTTCTCTGCTCGTTTATTTATTTTTATTTTTTATGGCACTTATATTAAAAATTTTTTTTGTATAAATTTATGCTTTCTTTTTTTATAATTTATTTAAAATATTTCCTTTTTTTTACTTTTTTTTATAGTTTTTTTTGTTCTTTTTCTTTTAGTTCAGTTTATACACTTTTCAAAAAGGAAAAACAAAAATTCTTTTTCACTTTTTCATTTCAATTCGCCATTTGATATGTTTCCAAATTTTTAAATATTCATTTTGTTTGGCCATTGTGGCAATAAGTCTTCGTCTTCTTCTTGTTTTTGTTGTTGTTATAGTTATGCGTGTTACTGCTGCTGCTGTTGCTGCTGTTGTTGTTGTTATTATTGTTGTTCTTATTGCTGTTGCTGTGGGCCATTATCAGTCATGTGTCGAGAGACCGGGAGACCCAGTTTTAATACTTGCAGCACTGCGTATCAGGCATTGACTGTGTGTGCTTCGTCGTCGACGCTGTCGTTGTCGATGTCCACGTCGTTCTCTTATCTGCAAATAGTTAAATGAAAATCGAAATACATTTAAAATATAAATAAATAATAAACACTCACACATATAAATATATATATATATATTTTTTTTATAAAAAAGTAAACAAATAAATTACAATTTATGTGCACTTAAAAGAGTTGCACAACTATTTCAAATGCTTTGTAGAAAATATTTGTTAAATTTATGAGCTGACAAATAGAAGAAGCAGCAGCAAAAGCAAAGTATTTGCCGCAAGAGTTTTGTGTGTAAAGCAAAGATATTTGTTTATTATTTTTGTTTTTTGTCATGTTGTCATGCTAATATTAACATGCGGTTTTTTGTTAATACCCTGTAATCTTTAGAAAAAAAGAGTGTATTAAATTTGTAATAAATATCTAAATATTTAAATATAATAAATAATAATAAATAAAGAAATAAATAAGTAATAATAAACAAATAAATAAAAATAAATATATAAATAATAATAAATAAAAGTAAATAATAAATAAATAAAAAAAATAAATATATAAATAAATAATAATAAGAAAATATATATTAAATAAATATAATAAATAAATATAATAAATAAATATAATAAATAAATATAATAAATAAATATAATAATTAATAAATATAATAATAAATAAAAATAATAATAAATAAATATAGATCAACGCCCACTTTCCTATACAATGACTATAAAACTGTATCAAGTTTTCTCTGAACATACAGTGAATAAAAGTATGGCAAGCGTGCGACTATAACTTGCTGTTGCTGTTTATTTTTAAAGCTTACTAAATTTAAAGCAATTAAGTAATTTAACATATAATTATTTTCTAACTAATCGATGCATTTGACATGCCATGCGACTGACATTTATAAAGTCGACAATGCTGACGCCTTTCAAATGTTCATAAAAATAAAAATAAAATTGAAAAAAAAAAAATGCTGACTGTCATTTATTTCTATATTTATATAGCAACACTGGTAACTGTATGTGTGTGTGTATTGGTTATCTGTGTATATATATTGCTATCTAGCTATTGTCAATTCTATTTTGTTGGCATTTGGATTGAAAAGTCAACAAAATGCCGATAAAACTGCAAACAAAACGAAGCAAAGCCACAAAATATCTTAACTCACAACACATTACGCTGTCGCTTTCTCTCTTTAGCTCTCTCTCACTCTCACACTAACTTGTCATTTCACTGTTTATTTAGTTATATGTATATGTGCTTGTGTGTGTCTCTCTGTGTGTGTGTGTTATGTGGACTTAGCCATTAACTGCACATGTGGCTTACTTTAATTGCGAATGTTGTGCTGCGGCTGCTGTCGCCTGAATAACGACACAACAGCAGCAACAACAACAACAACAACATTCACAACATACTTGCAGGCGTTTTATTTATGTGCCAGAAACCCGAAAAACCGAATGAGTCAATAATGAGGCTTAGATGAGCTACAACAATATTTGGCCAGGCTCTCTTTGTGGCCAAAGTGTAAACAAAAAATTTTTGTTTGACACGACACGTGTTCATTGTTCAGCATAGCAATGAGAAGTGAGAACGAAGAGAACTTTAAGTATAGCAAATAATGCTTTACGATCGTTGGGAATTGCTTGTTTGGAATTTTTATGACAGCGCATAAATTAAAAATTCTTTATATTTAGTTTAAGGTTTTGCAGCAGTAAACACAAAAAAAAAAAAAAAACTTTGAGTTCATTTTAAATGTTTAACGCAATTTTATAATGAGTATTTCATAAATTTTTTTTTTTTTTTTTTGCATTTTTCACATAGCAAAAGTGTTGAAGCGTTTATAAAAAACTTTTTTTCCTGGCATTTTATTTATTAATTTTTTAATAGACAAAAAAAAAACAAAGAGAGAAAAAGTTTCGTAGCAAAAGTTCAACACGTTTTTCATATAGATTCGTTAGCCAACATCGTTAAGATTAGATTTCAGATGCAGGTAAAAGTCTAGGAAAAACTTTATGACTTTCATTCGCTTAGTTCTTCTCTCTCTCTCTCTCGCACTGTCTCTCACTCTGTCTTTCATTCATTTCTCTGTGCTTTCTTGTATTTATTAATTTAACAAGAGTTTAGCTGCTGGCAAACTGTCAGCAAACGCAATGCAATGCAATGCAATGCAAGTTCATCATCATCAACATTTATTCATTCATTCATTTGATCATCCATTCAATCATTTCTAGTTTTTCTGCTTCTTTTCAACTTTAGCAGAAGTTGCAATAATTTACAAACAGCATTTTTCTAACTCAACTACACCACAATAACAGCAACAACAGCAATCTGTAAGAAACAGCATCAGTCAGAGAGTAACTGGCAACTGGCAACTGGCAACTGAATTTCTGCTAGACAGGCCAACAACAACATCAACAACAATGCTGACAACAACAACAACAACAATAATAACAATGTCTTTGCACATTCTTCTTGGCCTTGTTTTTTTTTTTTTTTTTTTCTTGCTCTGTTACAAATTTATCATTAAAATGTCAGAACTTAAATTGATTCAAAAAGTTTAGCCAACGGCAGCGGCTGCTGCTTGCTTGACAATGCCACGCCTTCACACTCCCCCACCCCCCACACACAGCACTTGCATTGTCGCTGAGGCAGAAGTTTTTTTTTTGTATATGCCTGCCTCGCTCTCTCTCCGTCCTTGTGTCTGTCTGTTGTTTGTTTGCTGCATACTTTAAGGCGCACGCGAGAGTCAACAGAACTTTGCTTTCTTCGTTAGGCAAAACTCGTTTAATTTCCTCTTCAATTGTCTGTTCAACGAAGCGTATGCTGGCCACGCCTACTGTACGCCTGCCAACAGACGACTCTACTTCATCTTCATCTACATCTACATCTCTGCGTTTCGATCTGCTCGAGTTACTTTTCTCTTCTTTTTTTTGTGTGTGTGTGGTATAAATACTTTATCTAAACTTTTGCATCAGTTTTTGTTGTTACTGTTGTTGTTATACTTGTGCATACGTTTACTGTTAGAGCTGACTATATATTTATATATATATATATATTTATGAAGACTGAAGGCTTTGACAACAAATTTATGTGGCATGCACTTTTCAATTTACGTCAAACATTTATGTTTTGTCGCCCAGGCAGCGCATTTGCAGCTCTTATTCTCTCTCTCTCTCTCTCTCTCTCTCTCTCTCTCTCTGTCTTTTATTTCATTTTAATAGTTATGTATTTTCTGGCTAATAACACATGTCTCTAAAGTTTCATCTCGAGTTATTTCAATTTGCTTTTGCAAGTCGAATCCATTGCTGGCATTTTCTGTTTATGCTTCATGGCATCATGTTGCGCACAAACACAGGCACAGAGAGAGAGACAGCAAGGGGAAAATTTGTTGAAGCACAGCTGTGTATATGGGGTCGCTTGGGGCTTGCATTAGCAGCAGGTTGGGGTAGGGGTAGGGAAGGTGTTTGGGGTAGGACCATTAAACAATTTGCTGAGCATGTTGAAAACTTAATGCCACAAACTTCGCGCCTTTGAGTCTTTAAACACAGTTGAATCTCTCACACAGGTTTTTAGCGACTTGTAAGTTTCTATATGCTTTCCTCCCCTTCTATTGTTCTTGCCCCTCCCATTGTTGCTGCTGCTATTGTTGTTGTTGTTGTTGTTGTGCTTTTTCGCTGGCCTTTTCGTTTCGTTTTTAATGGTTTTGAAAACTATTTATTTTACGATACATTTTTGTTTACATTGTTGTGCTTCACACACACACACGATCTCTCACACACACATTGGGCATACGTTTAGGTGAAAAATTCCCTTGAAACCGAGCATAGAGACTCTCAGCATATTTCACTAAATTGCATTTGGGGCGTATGGCAGACACTGCATATAAGCAAGCAGCAGAAAGAGTTACAGCAGCAACAGCAGCAGCAGCAACAACAGCAACAGCAGCAGCAGCAACAGCAACAGCAGCAGCAACAGCAACAGCAACAGCAGCAACAACAGCAACAGCAGCAGCTGCTGGCAACTATAATAATAATGAATTGAGGCTCAGAGACACAGACAAGATACACGCCGAAGTTTTTATACGCTTTATCATAGAGTTGTCAAAATATATTTCTATTTAAATATCATAAAAAAAAAATTTTTTAAAAAATTAAAAATAAATTATTCAAATTTTTCAAATATTTTATTAATTGTTGCTTAGCTGCTTGCCACATTATTGATTTCATATTATGATTTATTGTTTTGCCGGTAGATATATATATATATATAGAATGTAGAAAAACTTTGATTGTTGATGTTGATTCAATTGCAACGTGCTTCAATTGTATAAACATTTCAATCTTAATGAGACTGACCCACAAAATGGGGCGAAAAAAAAAAAACGTTTATACAAAAGTCCGCAGAGAAATCGATTATACGCGCATTGTTTCTATTGTTGTTGTTATTGTTGTTGTCGCTTGCTGTGTGTAAGAATAACAACAACACATTGAAGTGCGCCCCAGAGAGCTGACTCTGTGTGCAACCTTTGTTTGTAGTACGTACATGCTGCTGCTACAAAGCAACAGCCATTGCGTCTGACGCTGCTGCTGCTGCCTCTGCTGCTGGTGTTGTTCTGTTGCCTCTGCCGTTGCCGCTTTTCTTTATTTTTATTTTTATTTTTATTTTTTCTCTCTAACTCTGCTCTTTTCGGCTGCCCATTTATCAGTCAGCATTTGGTTCCTGTTGCTGTTGCTGTTGCTGTTGCTATTTGTTTTTGTTGTTGTTGTTGCGCTGTTGCCGTTTGCTTTGTTTTGTGCTGTTTGTTTGTTTGTCTGGCCCTTTGCATTTTTTTGTTAGCTTTTCGCGCGAACTCCCCCGCGCCCTAAACAAACACAACAAAAAAAAAAAAAAAACTTCAATACGAGCATTGCTCAGCCTAAACGAGCAACCTTCCAGCAACACTTTCTACATCCCGCTCCATGCTTTACCCTAATGCTTTGTCATGCCTCCACACAGCAGCTCCCTCCCGCAGTTTGACAGAGTAGACATATTGATAATCGTTTTCAATTTGTGTTGATTTTGCTGCAAGCAAAACAAAAAAAAGTGAGAAAAAAAAATCTCAATTGTCTATGGAAAATTGAATGCAACGCCAAGAGAATCGAAAGAGTTTGCCTCCCCATTGCTGCTACATAACATGACTTGCAAAAGGCATCTGTAAGTTAACCTAGTAATGTGTAATTTCCCCTACCCCTGCTACGCCATCAACTACTGTCTACACGCTCGAGTGGACTGACTCATTGGCCAGACAATTGCTAGACTGCTGTCTGTCTCTCAGTGTGCCCCATTTTGTTGGATGATGCATGCAGGCGCAACGTTGTGTCGCCTCCAATGCAATGCGTAGGCGTCGTCGTTTTTTTTTTTCCTCTGTTTTCAATTCTCCCATGACGAAAATAAAAATATTTCCCGCTTCTTCTCTTCATATAAACAATTTGTGTGCGTTTAATGAGTTTTCACACTTTAACGCTCAACTGTCTCACTGTCTCTCTCTCAGTCTAGAGACAGACTCTCCCCCCCCCCTCCTCTGATTCTTTTGAGTCACTCTAATTCCCCCTATTTGGTGTCTCCTATTTTATGTTGTCGTAAATCAATGTGACTGACATCAATTGCAGCATGTGCTGAGGTTTTTCCTTTCAATTTATTGAGTTGCAGTCAAAACACGTGGGCGGCAAATGCAGCCAAGCAGCAAGCGCGGCAGGTAATCGAATTTCTATACAGTAAAATGTGAAAAGCCAACGGCAAAGATACAAAAAAAAAACAGATACAATATACAATTGAGTTTAGACTAAAGAACTCAATTTACTAGAAGGAATTGGAAATCGATTAGGGATTGAGAAAAGTTTCTAATCTATTTAGAAAACTAAAAAGAAAAAAAAAATTCTTTTGAAATTCCTGGAAAATCTAAAGCATATTGAAACAACTTTCTGATGCAGTTAGAAAACTGAGGGAAAAATCACGAAATACAGCAAAACACAAATATATAAATACTTAGGTATATCTGAAAGAATTCTAGTAATATCTGTACAACTTTTCAATATAATTGGAAAACTTTAAACAATTTTAAAAGACTTAAAAAAAATTTTGGAAAATCTGAAAAATCAGGGAAAAAAATCCTAAATACTGATAAAATTGTAAAAAAAAAAATTGGGAAATCGGGAAAAAAAATCTATTAAACTTTCTGATAAAATTCTAAAAAAAAAATATATATATAAAAAATTAAAAAAAATTATAGAACATTTGGAAAATCAAGAAAAAAAATCTTTAATACTGATAAAATAGTAAAGAAAAAAAAAAAAAAATTTGGGAAGTCGAGAAAAAAAAATCTATTAAACTTTTTGATAAAATTATAAACAAAAAAAAATATAAAAAAAAAATATATAAAAAAAAAATATAAGAAAAAAATATAAAAAAAAAATAGAAAAAATATTTTAAAAAAAATGTAGAAAAAATCTGAAAATTCTCAACAATATCTGTATGACTTTCAAATGCAGTTACAATATTTTAAACAATATTTAAAGACATCAAAAAGTCTTCAGGTATATCCAGAAAATGTAAAACAAATCCCTAGAAATTACTAATATAATAAGAAAATTCATTAAAAAAAAAAAATGCTACAAAAAAAAAAAAAATCTATAGAATCACCTGTAAAATCTTAGCAATATATTTTGAGCTTTAACAAAAAAAAAAATCTCACATGAGCTTAAATTGTATTAGAATTGATTTTAGTCTAACAAAAGGTTAAATCTCCAAGCTTTTCTGCACTCATTAAATTCACTTCAAAATGTTCATCATATAATTCCCTAGATTATATGCAGCATAGATACACGTACATCAGACACATAATGAGTGTAAAAAAAATAAAGTAATAAAAAGTCAAATTTGTAACAATTACAAGACAAATTTGTTATAATTTAAATCTTTTTCGTTAATTTGTATAAATATATTCGTATTTTTTATCACTTCTTAAACATTTTGTCTGAATGTGTGAGTGTGTCTGTCTCAGAGTCACTTGACAATTCCCATGTTGCATGCAACACAAAGTGTCTTTTAGAGTGTTTACTCAAGTGGCGTTGTTGTTGTTGCTGCTGTTGTTGTTGTTTCTAACGACCAACAAAAACTGCCAAAGTTGTGCTATATAGTTACAGAGTATGAGCCACAGATGGAGTGGGGTGTGGCAAGCAAGCATTACTCACTGGCAACACTTAAGAGATGTCACTGTAACATTTTTGTTGTTGCTGCTGCTGCTGTCGCCGCCGCCGCTTGTTGCTGTCAATTACATGTTTGCTTATAAGGGAAATTTTCGTATGTCTTTCAATTTACGCAAAATATATGTTCAAACTGACAGTTCAACTTCCATTAAAAATATATACATACATTTATATATATATATATATATATAGATATTATATTCGTATAGCTAGCAGTATATATATATATATATCTGTCTCTCTCTCCCTCTCTTCCCCTTTCAATGTTGCCTTGGTTAATTAAAACATTAGCAAAGATTCTCAGCGTCTATGTCTACGTTTCTGTCGCTCTCTACGCCCCTGTCTGTCTCTACCGCTGCCTCTATATCTGTCTATCTCTGTCTCTGTCTGTCTGTCTCTGCCTCTCTCTGTCTGTCTCTTACATATTCTCTTTCTCAGCACTCAACAAAAAGTTTTATGCACAAACAGACAGATTTGAACCCCGTTCTACCTCCACCTTTAACCCCTTGATCAGCAGCCCGCACTCTACATTGTCGCCTCCTCCCCTTCCCCTATCTCTTCAAATGCCATGGAACAGTTCGAAGCGTGCTTAAAACACAAATCGTGTACGGTTTTGCCAATGGTCCAAGCTGAGAGCTGTTTCAAGGAGACACTTGCAATGTGTTCATTTGTGTAGCTGCTGCTGCAGCTGCAAAGGAGGGAGCGCGAGGCGTGGCATGTTGCAATTTTTGCAGAGGACAGGTAAAAATGATGTGGCATGGCATGACATGGTGTGGCACGTTGCACCGTCAATTTGACCTAGTTTTCTAAAAATACTATTGCCAGAGCAATAAAGCAAAATCTACAAAAAAAAAAATAAAATAAAATAAAATAAAAAGTGTTTGAATGTATTTTACATCAATTTGATTTTTATTTCATTTGCCTTCAAGTGTGTGCTGAATGAACTCAAGTGCCAAGTTTGCAGTTCCAGATGAGTGAAAGAGACAGAGCGAGAGAGAGAGAGAGTGACGGCAAGTACAACAGCTGCCACTCGTGTTGCAGCAGCAAAGTGTTTGCCAGCCGTTGGCTAATGAAAGAAAGAAGTGCAGCCTCAACCAAAGAATTCTACTCAAAACTCTAGAAAAAACAATGCAAAAAAAAAAACATAATAAAAAAAAACATGATGATTTTTATTTTTCTCATTTCGCTTAGCACAGTTTTCCTTTTTTTCACACACACACACACATACACATAAATATACTGTGAATAATTCAATTAACAAGTGTGACGTCAGTACAAACGCTTGACGAGTTCAACTGTTTAACTAGACAGACAGACAGACAGACAGTCAGGCAGACAGACAGTCAGGCAGACAGACATACAGACAGGCAGACAAGCAGACAGACAGGCAACGAGTTGTGCTGTTTCATGGCATTGAATTTCATTTTCTAAGCCAACGAACGAGCTGCTTCTGCTGCTGCTGCTATTCTCTTATCTCTGCGTTCCAATTCATTGCGCAGCAAGTACTAAAAATGTTTATAATTATGAAACGGGAATAAACATATTTATATATATATATAAATATTTTCATGACGAGGCAAAAACACTCGTAAATCCCCAACGTGCACAGTGGTAGCTGGCAAAGGCAGAAACAAAAAATCAACATATGAAATTGTCAACTAAAATGATAAACTTGTTGTTGCCATACATAGTAACACTGTGCGCGGTGTAAACGCACAAAATTGGGCCAACGACGACGATTCACTTTAATGAACGCCCACGTGGCCAAGAGTCTCTACGACTCGACTAACAAACAACAACAAGAACAACAACAAGCATCAAGCATCAGCAGCTTAACCTCTGTCTGTCTCTGTTCCATGGTCTGTGTCAATGTCGCACTCGAATCTCTTCTCATCTCTCTTCATCTCTTCAGCCTCTTTAGCTTCAACTTGGTTTCTCGGTGGTTTCTGTTTCTGCCAGCGTTGGATTTTCTGTTGTTGATTCTGGTCTGATCTGCAGCAGCAACAGCAGCAGCAGCATGTCGTTTCGACCGCAAGCGTTTTGTGGCTGGCCATGCCTCCTTTAATACTAAGAGGCGCAAGTGCAGTCAACGATTTGGCTAAGATTTTGGCGTGGGCTACGCTACAAGCCCACGCACAGACCATTATTATTGTTGTTGCTGTAGTTGTTGTTATTGTTGCTTGGTGACTGACAGTAAAGCCTCAAATTGCAGACAAGCATGGAATGGTAGGAAAAGTGGAGGATTAGTCGGGCAACAGGAAAGCTCAAGAGTAGAAGGGACAGACATTTGCTGCCACTGCCACTGCCGCTGCTGCTGTTGCTGCTGTTGTTAACGATGCGTTGGTGTTGCCTTTCGGTGTTGGTTCTTTGTGTAATTGACTAGGCGTGTAACTGGTTTTGAATTGTTGTTGTTCTTGTTGTTGTTGCTTGCTTGTTTGTTTGTTTGTTACTTGCACGCTCAAGTTGCAATTGCATATGCGGCTATATTGCCTCTGGATTATGGGGCAGTAAATGCAAATGTTAAATGTGTACAAATATCCGTTGAGAACAACATAAAAAGTTGCTTTCGCATATGACCTACAATAAGATGCATGAGATATGAGAAAGCATTGGGGGGGGCAGGTCTTTTGCATGACACTCAGTTAAGTGAACTATCAGTAAAAGCTAAACCGATAGAAAGTACTCAAAAAGTTGAAAAGTTTTTGCACACTACTAAGCTGCCAGTAAAATGTTTATTTGTTTTGTTTGTGTTTGGTTTGTTTAGTGTGCGCTACGAAGTGCTTATTGTACTTATTCAAATGAGACCAAGAGAGCAAAAGAGTGAATGGTGTAGAGAATGAGATTGAACAAGAGATAGATGAGCATACATACATGAGTGGAGATATTGTTTTTATAGAAATTATACACAAGTATTCATGAGTGTATTCATGAGTGCACTCAATAGTATTCATGAGTGTATTCATGAGTGTATTCGTGAGAGTATTCACAAGTATTCATAAGTGTATTCATGAGTGTTCATAATAGTATGCATAAGTTTATTCATGAGTGTACTCAATAGTATGCATGAGTGTATTCATGAGTGTATTCACAAGTATTCATGAGTGTTCACAATAGTATGCATAAGTTTATTCATGAGTGTACTCTAAAAGTATTCATGAGTGTATTCATGAGTGTACTCAATGGTATTCATGAGTGTATTCATGAGTGTATTCATGAGTGTACTCAAGAGTATGCATGAGTGTATTTATGCGTGTACTCTAAAAGTATTCATGAGTGTATTCATGAGTGTACTAAATAGTATGCATGAGTGTATTTATGCGTGTACTCTAAAAGTATTCATGAGTGCATTCATGAATGTACTCCAAAAGTATTCATGAGTGTAGATAATAATACATGAGTGGAGATATTGTTTTTATAGAAATTATACACAAGTATTCATGAGTGTATTCATAAGTGCACTCAATAGTATTCATGAGTGTATTCGTGAGAGTATTCACAAGTATTCATAAGTGTATTCATGAGTGTTCATAATAGTATGCATAAGTTTATTCATGAGTGTACTCAATAGTATGCATGAGTGTATTCATGAGTGTATTCACAAGTATTCATAAGTGTTCACAATAGTATGCATAAGTTTATTCATGAGTTTACTCTAAAAGTATTCATGAGTGTATTCACAAGTATTCATGAGTATATTAATGAGTGTACTCCATAGAATGCATGAGTGTATTTATGCGTGTACTCTAAAAGTATTCATGAGTGCATTCATGAATATACTCAAAAGTATTCATGAGTGCATTCATGAATATACTCAAAAGTATTCATGAGTGCATTCATGAATATACTCAAAAATATTCATGAGTGTATTCATGAATGTACTCCAAAAGTATTCATGTTTGTATTCATGCAATAAATCAATTATATTCATAAGTGTACTCACAAAATATTGTTGAGTATTTACTCAGTTATTTATGAGTGATATTCACTCACAAATTGTTCACTTACATTCATATATTTTTATTCACTCTATATATATAGAGTATATAAATATTTATGTTTAATTATTCAAACTGCAAAAAAAAAATGTTTGTCTGTTTGTCATTTTGTAGAGCAGCTCTTGATGCTGCACATTTAACAAGATTTTACTTTGAATGTGAATACTATGAGTAAAACTCAGTCATATGAATATTAAATCAATTATGTGCACAAATTGAAATGGTTTTTGGTCTGTAATGAAATCTGTTTTTGGTCAAAACCATTGGCCAATTTCTGCAATTTTACAATCCAATAACAAATAGCAAAAAACAAGTCTGAGAGACTGTGAGTGGGAGAAATGAAGGGACAGACAGAGGGAGAGAGTGGGTAGGGGGGCTATGAGAGCGGGGGGGAGAGAAATATTACAACATTTTCTGCATTTCTTTGGATAAACCTGAATGCACAAATCCAAATAAATTTCATAACTCTCAATTACTATTGCCATCTCTGTCTAATTCACTCTCTCTCTCTCTCTCCATCTATCTGTAGTTGATGCTTACATGTCAAATATGCGAGCTGCAGCAGCTAAAGCTTTTGCAAATGGCCCACAGCAAAGTGTGCATCATTTAACCCAAGCTGATAGAGACACAAATATACAGTGCGAGTGAGAGAGAGAGTGTGTGTGAGAGTGAGAGAAACTACACGCATTGGTTAGATTTACTCCCTGTAATGTGGGAATCTCCCCCTATGCAATTCCCATGCATTTGCCGTTCTCTGCCATCAATTTATTATGTTATTTTGTATGCGTGTGCGTAACTGTGTTTCTACGTGCTTGTATTTCTGCATGTGTGTGTGTGTGAGAGAGATAGATAGTGAGTGTGTGTGTGTGTGTGTGCTAAAATTAGTTAATGAAGCTAAGCTCAATGCCATAATGAAAGCCCCCAAAGCCCCTAAAGCCCTCAATGGCCTTGCATTCCAAGCCCCCCTTGCAACTTGTCCAGCTAACTGTAAACCAAGTTCTGATTGAACAGGCACGAACACGTTGTGTTGCTGTTGCTGCTGTTGCTATTGTTGTTGTTGTTTGTGCAGCGTGTATAAATTAATTCCCCAGGTTAACTGCAGAGTAACATTTTATAATTAAGCCAGCTGCATAATTATGATAGTCAGATACAATACACAAACACACAGCGATACACAGATACCACAACAGCAACAGCAACAACAACAACAATATCAACTGAGATACACGCAATTGGCGACAGTTAAGCACGCAACGTTAACCCAACAATGCCGGACACAACAGCAACAGCAGCAGCAACAACATTATTATCATAATGAACATCAACATCAACGCCAACGACGCGACTTTAATGACACCAGGGAAAGATTCCAAACGCCCAATATTCATTTCCAACCACACTCTTACCTTATCCACTCTCACTCACTCTCTCTCTCTCTCTCTCTCTCTCTCTCTCTCCCCCTCTCTTTTTCTCTCTCTCTTGCTTTCATTGTCTGTCTTTCTCACTCTCTCTCTCTCTCTTACTGTCTGCCTGCTCTTACGCCTTCTCACAACTGTCTTGCTTTTGAGCAGCTCTTCCCTTAGCTGGTTAAGTGGCGTCTGTCTGTCTGTTTGTCCACAACTGGCCGCATAATCGGCGCATGGTTTGAGCCTGAGTCCAAAGAGTCTACGAAAATTCCGTTCATTAATACACAAAGCCAGGTCCACATCCGCCAAAGTGTCCCGTCACGCGTTTTGGCCAGCGATAGTCATCGCTCTCTCCTCTTCTTTTCTTTTTGGCCTTGTATTGCTGTTATGCTATGCTACGGTATGCTTTACTGTCCTGTTCTGGCCTGTTCTGTCCTGTTTTGTCCTGTTTTCATCTCTTATTTTCGGTGTTTTTCCATGTCTTTTGTGTGTGTCGCCTCAGTGGGACAGTGAGTTGGCTGCCCCCTCACTCTCTCTGCTTTCTTTCTCCTTGTTGCCCTTACTCTTTGTTTTTTTTTTTTTGTTATGTCCTTTTGGCCTTTAACTCATGTAAAAGCAATAAATAATGGCACAGTTTATGTCGTGTCGAGCAAGACAGAGATAGCGCAAGATAGCGTAAGCGAGAGAGCTATTGAGAGAGAGTGTGTGTGTGTGTGTGTGAGAGAGAGGGAAAGAGTCGGGAAAGCGCCTCCATTAGTCGAGTCGTTGGTGTCATAAAAATATTTTATCCATTAGCCATTCTATCTCCCTCTCTCTCTCTCTCTCTCTCTCAGTCTGATTTTTAGTTGCCTTCTGGCCTTGTTTAATGACCATTAATAATCGTTAAATTTATGTTTAACTGTGCAACGTTTCAAAGTTAAATTCTTTAACAGTACCATGCGGCGTATGCTTAATGAATATGATGCATTCATTATTTATATGCTATTTTATTTTATTTTTATTTTTATTTTTACTATATATATATATTTTTTTCAGTTTTATTTTCACTAATAAATTCTTCCAAAATATATGAAAAAAAACTTATGCATTGTAATTGAGAACAAACAAATAAAAATTCTTCATGATTTATTTATTTATTTTTTTTTTTTATAACATCTTAACCCAAATTCCTGCACAAAATCAATCGTTTCGCGCTATATTTTCCCTCAATAGTTTTTCTTATTTTTTTTGTTTTTTGCCCCCATGGCATCAATCGCAATTTAAACAAAAATCATTTGTTAGCTTCATAAATTCTAGAAAATTTCAAGTTGATTTTATTTTTCATCTTTGTTTTTCTCTTTTTTGTGCTGCTCCAATTTCAATTGCTCGCTAAATCAGCTAAACAAATTCATCAAATAAATATTATTCATGAGCATGAGGCAACAACAACAGCAACGTGCAACGACTGCAACATCATCATCATTTATTGCTGCAGACTGTGCTCTGCAATCCATAATCTTTCATTTGCAGCAGCAGTAGCAGCAGTGACAGCTAAGAGGTAGATGGGGAGCACAACATGCAGCAGTTCAATGACATAATTTGTCGCACAGCACATCAATAGACACTGGACAGTGGAATAATCAACAATGGGATGGATATTTGAGCTGCAGATGCAGCTGCAGCAATGTGGCATTCAAACATCAACGTCAACAACGCTCTCAGCATCATCATCGTCATCTGCATTGCTATCGCCATCAGTAATATAATGATGATCAGCAGCAGCAGCAGCAGCAGTAGCAGCAATAACAATAACAACAACGTCATCATTGTGTAGAGTAACGTCATTGTTTTCGCCTGAACTTTATTGTTTTGATTTATGCGCGTGCATAACGACGAACAGACAGACAGACGGATGGACAAACGGAAGGGAAACGTGAACGGACTGTCGACTGCTGCGACAGTCTAAGCTAAAACTTTGCGGGTTTCCAACTGTCGAGTTTGCCTTGCTAACCCTTCACCCCGCTCTCCCCTACTCATAACTTGCACTATGCTTGTCTCTTTCACTCTCTATGTGTCTCTATCGTTCGCCATCATCATTTTCGTTTTGCCTGTGCTGGACACGCTGCGTTTGTTTATTCCGCCAACGCCAAACAATAGCGAAGCAATCCGCGTTGTTGACACTGCGGGAGCAGCCGCAGTTTGGTTTTGCTTTTGCAACGGATGCAACGTAATATTGGGCGCGGCGGGCATGCAGGAGGTAAAGCAACACCACGAGTTGCAAGTGCAAATGAAAATGATGTTGTAGTCGTCGTCGTCGCTGTTGCTGCTGCCACTGCCACTGCCACTGCTACTGCTACTGCTGCTAGTGGCATTTCTATGCTTGCCGCTTGCGTCCGATTATGTTAATGTGCCCCAAGCACTAGCATTATGATGTTGTTCACCAGACGATGGACGACTAAAGACTGACGACAGACGATGGATGTGCGACAAGCGACAGTTAGACAACATAGAAAGCTCGACCCGTGCTCGCTCGACCCACTCTGCATATTTGACATAGGGCAATGTGAACAACATTTTTCCAGCTCTTGCCAAGACTAAACAATTTTGTGGTCTTGATTGTTGCCATGAGCAACTGTGTCACTGTGCAACAGCAACCAACAGTAACTGCAACTGCAACTGCTACTGCTACTATGCAGTACGAATAAAACTAATGCCACATCATCATCATCATCATCATCATCAAGATTCCGCCTCGCCTCCCAGCAAAGGCAGATGCCAAACTGCAAAGTTTTTGTGTCAACCAAAAAAGTTTTGCTTAAAGAACTCAAATTGCTGAGGTTGTGGTTCAAATTTAGTTTCAGGTACTCGACCACTTGGCAAATGATTCCCCATGAACCTACAGCAAAAGGGAGTAGACAGTACAGACAGAGACAGACAGAGAGAGAGAAAGAAAGAGAGAGAAAGAACAGAGCTAAAGAATTTATATTTAAATTTATAATATTTTCTGCTTATATAGTTAGTCAAATAGAAAATTATACAGTGCAACTAAATGTAGAATTTGTGATGCTCTAACAGCGATTATAATATAATTTAATATAAATTTATAATAATATTTAGATATATTTAGTGTGTGTTTGTGCACAACACGCAATAACTTCAAACTTCCAACAGCAACAACAACAACAACAACAACTATCATAATTTTTGTGTTGTCAAAGTTCGCAACAAAATTTTTTTCATAGTTTTTTGACGCCATGGCGACGACGACAAAAAAAAAATCCGCTTCCAACATTTTTACGCTTCGTGTTAAAACGTAAAAAAAAACAAAAAAAAATTTGCAAAAACACGAAGTGAAACTTGGTCGAGCCTCAGGGCAATTTTCTATTTGACTGACTATTATAAGCAGAAAATATTATAAATTTAAATATAAATTCTTTACCTCTGCTCTTTCTCTCTCTCTCTCGCTCTGTGTCTGTCTCTGTCTGTACTGTCTACTCCCTTTTGCTGTAGGTTCATGGGGAATCATTTGCCAAGTGGTCGAGTACCTGAAACTAAATTTGAACCACAACCTCAGCAATTTGAGTTCTTTAAGCAAAACTTTTTTGGTTGACACAAAAACTTTGCAGTTTGGCATCTGCCTTTGCTGGGAGGCGAGGCGGAATCTTGATGATGATGATGATGATGATGATGATGATGTGGCATTAGTTTTATTCGTACTGCATAGTAGCAGTAGCAGTTGCAGTTGCAGTTGCTGTTGGTTGCTGTTGCACAGTGACACAGTTGCTCATGGCAACAATCAAGACCACAAAATTGTTTAGTCTTGGCAAGAGCTGGAAAAATGTTGTTCACATTGCCCTATGTCAAATATGCAGAGTGGGTCGAGCGAGCACGGGTCGAGCTTTCTATGTTGTCTAACTGTCGCTTGTCGCACGTCCATCGTCCATCGTCTGTCGTCAGTCTTTAGTCGTCCATCGTCTGGTGAACAACATCATAATGCTAGTGCTTGGGGCACATTAACATAATCGGACGCAAGCGGCAAGCATAGAAATGCCACTAGCAGTAGTAGTGGCAGTGGCAGTGGCAACAGCAACAGCGACGACAACGACGACGACGACGACTACAACATCATTTTCATTTGCACTTGCAACTCGTGGTGTTGCTTTACCTCTTGCATGCCCGCCGCGCCCAATATTACGTTGCATCCGTTGCTAAAGCAAAACCAAACTGCGGCTGCTCCCGCAGTGTCAACAACGCGGATTGCTTCGCTATTGTTTGGCGTTGGCGGAATAAACAAACGCAGCGTGTCCAGCACAGGCAAAACGAAAATGATGATGGCGAACGATAGAGACACATAGTGAGAGAGAGAGAGAGAGAAAGGGCAGAGCGGGGTGAAGGGTTAGCAAGGCAAACTCGACAGTTGGAAACCCGCAAAGTTTTAGCTTAGACTGTCGCAGCAGTCGACAGTCCGTTCACGTTTCCCTTCCGTTTGTCCATCCGTCTGTCTGTCTGTTCGTCGTTATGCACGCGCATAAATCAAAACAATAAAGTTCAGGCGAAAACAATGACGTTACACTACACAATGATGACGTTGTTGTTATTGTTATTGCTGCTGCTGCTGCTGCTGCTGCTGCTGCTGATCATCATTATATTACTGATGGCGATAGCAATGCAGATGACGATGATGATGCTGAGAACGTTGTTGACGTTGATGTTTGAATGCCACATTGCTGCAGCTGCAGCTCAAATATCCATCCCATTGTTGATTATTCCACTGTCCAGTGTCTATTGATGTGCTGTGCGACAAATTATGTCATTGAACTGCTGCATGTTGTGCTCCCCATCTGCCTCTTAGTTGTCACTGCTGCTACTGCTGCTGCAAATGAAAGATTATGGATTGCAGAGCACAGTCTGCAGCAATAAATGATGATGATGTTGCAGTCATTGCACGTTGCTGTTGTTGTTGCCTCATGCTCATGAATAATATTTATTTGATGAATTTGTTTAGCTGATTTAGCGAGCAATTGAAATTGGAGCAGCACAAAAAACAAAAAAACAAAGATGAAAAATAAAATCAACTTGAAATTTTCTAGAATTTATGAAGCTAACAAATGATTTTGTTTAAATTGCGATTGATGCCATGGGGGCAAAAAACATAAAAATAAGAAAAACTATTTGAGGAAAAATATAGCGCGAAACGATTGATTTTGTGCAGGAATTTGGGTTAAGATGCTATATATATATATATAAAAAAAAAACCATGAAGAATTTTGATTTGTTTGTTCTCAATTACAAGGCATAAGTTTTTCTTTCATAAATTTTGGAAGAATTTATTAGTGAAAATAAAACTGAAAAAAATATAATATAAATAGTAAAAATAAAAATAAAATAAAAATTAAATAAAATAGCATATAAATAATGAATGCATCATATTCATTAAGCATACGCCGCATGGTACTGTTAAAGAATTTAACTTTGAAACGTTGCACAGTTAAACATAAATTTAACGATTATTAATGGTCATTAAACAAGGCCAGAAGGCAACTAAAAATCAGACTGAGAGAGAGAGAGAGAGAGAGAGAGAGAGCGAGAGAGAGAGGGAGATAGAATGGCTAATGGATAAAATATTTTTATGACACCAACGACTCGACTAATGGAGGCGCTCTTTCCCGACTCTTTCCCTCTCTCTCACACACACACACACACACTCTCTCTCAATAGCTCTCTCGCTTACGCTATCTTGCGCTATCTCTGTCTTGCTCGACACGACATAAACTGTGCCATTATTTATTGCTTTTACATGAGTTAAAGGCCAAAAGGACATAACAAAAAATAAAAAAAAAAAAACAAAGAGTAAGGGCAACAAGGAGAAAGAATGCTGAGAGAGAGAGAGCAGCCAACTCACTGTCTCACTGAGGCGACACACACAAAAGACATGGAAAAACACCGAAAATAAGAGATGAAAACAGGACAAAACAGGACAGAACAGGCCAGAACAGGACAGTAAAGCATAGCATAGCATAGCACAACAGCAATACAAGGCCAAAAAGAAAAGAAGAGGAGAGAGCGATGACTATCGCTGGCCAAAACGCGTGACGGGACACTTTGGCGGATGTGGACCTGGCTTTGTGTATTAATGAACGGAATTTTCGTAGACTCTTTGGACTCAGGCTCAAACCATGCGCCGATTATGCGGCCAGTTGTGGACAAACAGACAGACAGACGCCACTTAACCAGCTAAGGGAAGAGCTGCTCAAAAGCAAGACAGTTGTGAGAAGGCGTAGCAGGCAGACAGTAAGAGATAGAGTGAGAGAAAGACAGACAATGAAAGCAGAAGAGAAAGAGAGTGAGAGGGGAGAGGGAGAGAGAGAAGGGAGAGAGAGAGAGAGAGAGTGTATAAGGTAAGAGTGTGGTTGGAAATGAATATTGGGCGTTTGGAATCTTTCCCTGGTGTCATTAAAGTCGCGTCGTTGGCGTTGATGTTGATGTTCATTATGATAATAATGTTGTTGCTGCTGCTGTTGCTGTTGCTGTTGCTGTTGTGTCCGGCATTGTTGGGTTAACGTTGCGTGCTTAACTGTCGCCAATTGCGTGTATCTCAGTTGCTATTGTTGTTGTTGTTGCTGTTGTTGTTGTTGCTGTTGTGGTATCTGTGTATCGCTGTGTGTTTGTGTATTGTATCTGACTATCATAATTATGCAGCTGGCTTAATTATAAAATGTTACTCTGCAGTTAACCTGGGGAATTAATTTATACACGCTGCACAAACAACAACAACAGCAGCAGCAGCAGCAGCAACACAACGTGTTCGTGCCTGTTCAATCAGAACTTGGTTTACAGTTAGCTGGACAAGTTGCAAGGGGGCTTGGAATGCAAGGCCATTGAGGGCTTTAGGGGCTTTGGGGGCTTTCATTATGGCATTGAGCTTAGCTTCATTAACTAATTTTAGCACACACACATACACACACTCACTATCTATCTCTCTCTCACAGACACACACACACATGCAGAAATACAAGCACGTAGAAACACAGTTACGCACACGCATACAAAATAACATAATAAATTGATGGCAGAGAACGGCAAATGCATGGGAATTGCATAGGGGGAGATTCCCACATTACAGGGAGTAAATCTAACCAATGCGTGTAGTTTCTCTCACTCTCACACACACTCTCTCTCTCACTCGCACTGTATATTTGTGTCTCTATCAGCTTGGGTTAAATGATGCACACTTTGCTGTGGGCCATTTGCAAAAGCTTTAGCTGCTGCAGCTCGCATATTTGACATGTAAGCATCAACTACAGATAGATGGAGAGAGAGAGAGAGAGAGTGAATTAGACAGAGATGGCAATGGTAATTGAGAGTTATGAAATTTATTTGGATTTGTGCATTCAGGTTTATCCAAAGAAATGCAGAAAATGTTGTAATATTTCTCTCCCCCCCCCCCCCCCCCGCTCTCATAGCCCCCCTACCCACTCTCTCCCTCTGTCTGTCCCTTCATTTCTCCCACTCACAGTCTCTCGGACTTGTTTTTTGCTGTTTGTTATTGGATTGTAAAATTGCAGAAATTGGCCAATGGTTTTGACCAAAAACAGATTTCATTACAGACCAAAAACCATTTCAATTTGTGCACATAATTGATTTAATATTCATATGACTGAGTTTTACTCATAGTATTCACATTCAAAGTAAAATCTTGTTAAATGTGCAGCAGCCAGAGCTGCTCTACAAAATGACAAACAGACAAACATTTTTTTTTTTTTTGCAGTTTGAATAATTAAACATAAATATTAATATACTTTAGAGTGAATAAAAATATATGAATGTAAGTGAACAATTTGTGAGTGAATATCACTCATAAATAACTGAGTAAATATTCAACAATATTTTGTGAGTACACTTATGAATATAATTGATTTATTGCATGAATACAAACATGAATACTTTTGGAGTACATTCATGAATACACTCATGAATACTTTTGAGTATATTCATGAATGCACTCATGAATACTTTTAGAGTACACGCATAAATACACTCATGCATACTATTGAGTACACTCATGAATACTCTCATGAATACTTGTGAATACACTCATGAATACTTTTAGACTACACTTATGAATAAACTTATGCATACTATTGTGAACACTCATGAATACACTCATGAATAACTGTGAATACACTCATGAATACTTGTGGAGTACATTCATGAATACACTCATGAATACATTTGAGTATATTCCTGAATGCACTAATGAATACTTTTAGAGTACACGCATAAATACACTCATGCATACTATTGAGTACACTCATGAATACTTTTAGAGTACACTCATGAATAAACTTATGCATACTATTGAGTACACTCATGAATACACTCATGAATACTTGTGAATACACTCATGAATGAACTTATGCATGCTATTGTGAACACTCATGAATACACTCATGAATACTTATGAATACACTCATGAATACTATTGAGTACACGCATAAATACACTCATGCATACTATTGAGTACACTCATGAATATTCTCATGAATACTTGTGAATACACTCATGAATACTTGTGAATACACTCATGAATAATTTTAGAGTACACTTATGAATAAACGCATGCATACTAACACTCATGAATACACTCATAAATACTATTGAGTACACTCATAAATACTTGTGTATAATTTCTATAAAAACAATATCTCCACTCATGTATGCTTATCTATCTCTTGTTCAATCTCATTCTCTACACCATTCACTCTTTTGCTCTCTTGGTCTCATTTGAATAAGTACAATAAGCACTTCGTAGCGCACACTAAACAAACCAAACACAAACAAAACAAATAAACATTTTACTGGCAGCTTAGTAGTGTGCAAAACTTTTCAACTTTTGAGTACTTTCTATCGGTTTAGCTTTTACTGATAGTTCACTTAACTGAGTGTCATGCAAAAGACCTGCCCCCCAAATGCTTTCTCATATCTTATGCATCTTATTGTAGGTCATATGCGAAAGCAACTTTTTATGTTGTTCTCAACGGATATTTGTACACATTTAACATTTGCATTTACTGCCCCATAATCCAGAGGCTATATAGCCGCATATGCAATTGCAACTTGAGCGTGCAAGTAACAAACAAACAAACAAACAAGCAACAAACAACAACAACAACAATTCAAAACCAGTTACACGCCTAGTCAATTACACAAAGAACCAACACCGAAAGGCAACACCAACGCATCGTTAACAACAGCAGCAGCAGCGGCAGTGGCAGTGGCAGCAAATGTCTGTCCCTTCTACTCTTGAGCTTTCCTGTTGCCCGACTAATCCTCCACTTTTGCTACCATTCCATGCTTGTCTGCAATTTGAGGCTTTACTGTCAGTCACCAAGCAACAATAACAACAACTACAACAACAACAATAATAATGGTCTGTTGCGTGGGCTTGTAGCGTAGCCCACGCCAAAATCTTAGCCAAATCGTTGACTGCACTTGCGCCTCTTAGTATTAAAGGAGGCATGGCCAGCCACAAAACGCTTGCGGTCGAAACGACATGCTGCTGCTGCTGCTGCTGCTGCAGATCAGACCAGAATCAACAACAGAAAATCCAACGCTGGCAGAAACAGAAACCACCGAGAAACCAAGTTGAAGCTAAAGAGGCTGAAGAGATGAAAAGAGATGAGAAGAGATTCGAGTGCGACATTGACACAGACCATGGAACAGAGACAGACAGAGGTTAAGCTGCTGATGCTTGATGCTTGTTGTTGTTTGTTAGTCGAGTCGTAGAGACTCTTGGCCACGTGGGCGTCCATTAAAGTGAATCGTCGTCGTTGGCCCAATTTTGTGCGTTTACACCGCGCACAGTGTTACTATGTATGGCAACAACAAGTTTATCATTTTAGTTGACAATTTCATATGTTGATTTTTGTTTCTGCCTTTGCCAGCTACCACTATGCACGTTGGGGATTTACGAGTGTTTTTGCCTCGTCATGAAAATATTTATATATATATAAATATGTTTATTCCCGCTTCATAATTATAAACATTTTTAGTACTTGCTGCGCAATGAATTGGAACGCAGAGATAAGAGAGAATAGCAGCAGCAGCAGCAGCTCGTTCGTTGGCTTAGAAAATGAAATTCAATGCCATGAAACAGCACAACTCGTTGCCTGTCTGTCTGCTTGTCTGCCTGTCTGTCTGTCTGTCTGCCTGATTGTCTGTCTGTCTGTCTAGTTAAACAGTTGAACTCGTCAAGCGTTTGTACTGACGTCACACTTGTTAATTGAATTATTCACAGTATATTTATGTGTGTGTGTGTGTGAAAAAAAGGAAAACTGTGCTAAGCGAAATGAGAAAAATAAAAATCATCATGTTTTTTTTTATTATGTTTTTTTTTTTGCATTGTTTTTTCTAGAGTTTTGAATAGAATTCTTTGGTTGAGGCTGCACTTCTTTCTTTCATTAGCCAACGGCTGGCAAACACTTTGCTGCTGAAACACGAGTGGCAGCTGTTGTGCTTGCCGTCACTCTCTCCCTCTCTCTCCCTCTCGCTCTGTCTCTTTCACTCATCTGGAACTGCAAACTTGGCACTTGAGTTCATTCAGCACACACTTGAAGGCAAATGAAATAAAAATCAAATTGATGTAAAATACATTCAAACACTTTTTATTTTATTTTTTTTTTTTGTATTTTTTTTTGTAGATTTTGCTTTATTGCTCTGGCAATAGTATTTTTAGAAAACTAGGTCAAATTGACGGTGCAACGTGCCACACCATGTCATGCCATGCCACGTCATTTTTACCTGTCCTCTGCAAAAATTGCAACATGCCACGCCTCGCGCTCCCTGCTTTGCAGCTGCAGCAGCAGCAGCAGCAGCAGCTACACAAATGAACACATTGCAAGTGTCTCCTTGAAACAGCTCTCAGCTTGGACCATTGGCAAAACCGTACACGATTTGTGTTTTAAGCACGCTTCGAACTGTTCCATGGCATTTTAAGAGATTGGGGGAGGGGGAGGAGGCCACAATGTAGAGTGCTGGCTGCTGATCAAGGGGTTAAAGGTAGAGGTAGAACGGGGTTCAAATCTGTCTGTTTGTGCATAAAACTTTTTGTTGAGTGCTGAGAAAGAGAATATGTAAGAGACAGACAGAGACAGACAGACAGAGACAGAGACAGACAGAAACAGACAGAGACAGAGATAGACAGACATAGACGCAGCGGTAGAGACAGACAGGGGCGGAGAGAGCGACAGAAACGTAGACATAGACGCTGAGAATCTTTGCTAATGTTTTAATTAACCAAGGCAACACTGAAAGGGGAAGAGAGGGAGAGAGAGACAGAGATATATATATATACTGCTAGCTATACGAATATAATATCTATATATATATATATATATATATATATATATATATATAAATGTATGTATATATTTTTAATGGAAGTTGAACTGTCAGTTTGAACATATATTTTGCGTAAATTGAAAGACATACGAAAATTTCCCTTATAAGCAAACATGTAATTGACAGCAACAAGCGGCGGCGGCGACAGCAGCAGCAGCAGCAGCAGCAACAACAAAAATGTTACAGTGACATCTCTTAAGTGTTGCCAGTGAGTAATGCTTGCTTGCCACACCCCACTCCATCTGTGGCTCATACTCTGTAACTATATAGCACAACTTTGGCAGTTTTTGTTGGTCGTTAGAAACAACAACAGCAGCAGCAGCAACAACGCCACTTGAGTAAACACTCTAAAAGACACTTTGTGTTGAATGCAACATGGGAATTGTCAAGTGACTCTGAGACAGACACACACACACACAAATACTCATTCAGACAAAATGTTTAAGAAGTGATAAAAAATACGAATATATTTATACAAATTAACGAAAAAGATTTAAATTATAACAAATTTGTCTTGTAATTGTTACAAATTTGACTTTTTATTACTTTATTTTTTGTTACACTCATTATCTGTCTGATGTACGTGTATCTATGCTGCATATAATCTAGGGAATTATATGATGAACATTTTGAAGTGAATTTAATGAGTGCAGAAAAGCTTGGAGATTTAACCTTTTGTTAGACTAAAATCAATTCTAATACAATTTAAGCTCATGTGAGATTTTTTTTTTTTGGTATTTTTTTTTTGTTAAAGCTTAAAATATATTGCTGAGATTTTACAGGTGATTCTATAGATTTAATTTTGTTTGCTATTTTGTAGCATTTTTTTTTTTTTTTAATTTTATTATTTTATTCGAACTTTCTAGGGATTTGTTTTACATTTTCTGGATATATTTTTTTTTTCTATTTTGTAGAATTTTTTTTTATTGAATTTTCATCTTATATTAGAAATTTGTATTGTTTTTTTTTTACATTACCTGAAGACTTTTTGATGTCTTTAAATATTTTCTAAAATATTGTAACTGCATTTGAAAGTCGTACAGATATTGCTGAGAATTTTCAGATTTTTCTACATTTTTTTTTGAAATATTTTTTTCTATTTTTTTTTTCATATATTTTTTTTTATATTTTTTTTCTTATATTTTTTTCTTATATTTATTTTTTAGAATTTTATCAGAAAGTTTAATAGATTTTTTTCACGATTTCCCAAATTTTTTTTTTTTCTTTACTATTTTATCAGTATTAAAGATTTTTTTCTTGATTTTCCAAATGTTCTATAATTTTTTTTAATTTTTTATATATATATATTTTTTTTTTTTACAATTTTATCAGAAAGTTTAATAGATTTTTTTCCCGATTTCCCAATTTTTTTTTTTTACAATTTTATCAGTATTAAGGATTTTTTTTCCCTGATTTTTCAGAATTTTTCCAAAATTTTTTTTAAGTCCTTTAAAATTGTTTAAAGTTTTCCAATTATATTAAAAAGTTGTACAAATATTACTAGAATTCTTTCAGACATACCTAAGTATTTATATATTTGTGTTTTGCTGTATTTCGTGATTTTTCCCTCAGTTTTCTAACTGCATCAGAAAGTTGTTTCAATATTCTTTTGATTTTCCAGGAATTTCAAAAGAATTTTTTTTTTTCTTTTAGCTTTCTAAATAGATTAGAAACTTTTCTCGATCCCTAATCGATTTTCAATTCCTTCTAGTAAATTGAGTTACTTTAGTCTAAACTCAATTGTATATTGTATCTGTTTTTTTTTTGTTTTGTATCTTTGCCGTTGGCTTTTCACATTTTACTGTATAGAAATTCGATTACCTGCCGCGCTTGCTGCTTGGCTGCATTTGCCGCCCACGTGTTTTGACTGCAACTCAATAAATTGAAAGGAAAAACCTCAGCACATGCTGCAATTGATGTCAGTCACATTGATTTACGACAACATAAAATAGGAGACACCAAATAGGGGGAATTAGAGTGACTCAAAAGAATCAGAGGGGAGGGGGGAGTCTGTCTCTAGACTGAGAGAGAGACAGTGAGACAGTTGAGCGTTAAAGTGTGAAAACTCATTAAACGCACACAAATTGTTTATATGAAGAGAAGAAGCGGGAAACATTTTTATTTTCGTCATGGGAGAATTGAAAACAGAGGAAAAAAAAAAAACGACGACGCCTACGCATTGCATTGGAGGCGACACAACGTTGCGCCTGCATGCATCATCCAACAAAATGGGGCACACTGAGAGACAGACAGCAGTCTAGCAATTGTCTGGCCAATGAGTCAGTCCACTCGAGCGTGTAGACAGTAGTTGATGGCGTAGCAGGGGAAGGGGAAATTAAACATTACTAGGTTAACTTACAGATGCCTTTTGCAAGTCATGTTATGTAGCAGCAGCAATGGGGAGGCAAACTCTTTCGATTCTCTTGGCGTTGCATTCAATTTTCCATAGACAATTGAGATTTTTTTTTTTTTTTCTCACTTTTTTTTGTTTTGTTTTGCTTGCAGCAAAATCAACACAAATTGAAAACGATTATCAATATGTCTACTCTGTCAAACTGCGGGAGGGAGCTGCTGTGTGGAGGCATGACAAAGCATTAGAGTAAAGCATGGAGCGGGATGTAGAAAATGTTGGTGGAAGGTTGCTCGTTTAGGCTGAGCAATGCTCGTATTGAAGTTTTTTTGTTGTGTTTGTTTAGGGCGCGCGGGGGAGTTCGCGCGAAAAGCTAACAAAAAATGCAAAGGGCCAGACAAACAAACAAACAGCACAAAACAAAGCAAACGGCAATAGAGCAACAACAACAAAAACAAATAGCAGCAGCAACAACAACAGGAACCAAATGCTGACTGATAAATGGGCAGCCGAAAAGAGCAGAGTTAGAGAGAAAAATAAAAATAAAAATAAAAATAAAGAAAAGAGGCAAGAGAGCAACACCAGCAGCAGAGGCAGCAGCAGCAGCGTCAGACGCAATGGCTGTTGCTTTGTAGCAGCAGCATGTACGTACAAAACAAAGGTTGCACATAGAGTCAGCTCTCTGGGGCGCACTTCAATGTGTTGTTGTTATTCTTACACACAGCAAGCGACAACAACAATAACAACAACAACAACAATAGAAACAATGCGCGTATAATCGATTTCTCTGCGGAATTTTGTATAAACGTTTTTTTTTTTTTGTTTTTTTTCGCTCCATTTTGTGGGTCAGTCTCATTAAGATTGAAATGTTTATACAATTGAAGCACGTTGCAATTGAATCAACATCAACAATCAAAGTTTTTCTACATTCTATATATATATATATATCTACCGGCAAAACAATAAATCATAATATGAAATCAATAATGTGGCAAGCAGCTAAGCAACAATTTATAAAATATTTGAAAAACTTTGAAAAATTTATTTTTAATTTTCTTTTTTTTTATGATATTTAAATAGAAATATATTTTGACAACTCTATGATAAAGCGTATAAAAACTTCGGCGTGTATCTTGTCTGTGTCTCTGAGCCTCAATTCATTATTATTATAGTTGCCAGCAGCTGCTGCTGTTGCTGTTGTTGCTGCTGCTGCTGTTGATGCTGCTGCTGCCGTTGCTGTTGCTGTTGCTGCTGCTGTTGCTATTGTTGCTCCTGCTGCTGTAACTCTTTCTGCTGCTTGCTTATATGCAGTGTCTGCCATACGCCCCAAATGCAATTTAGTGAAATATGCTGAGAGTCTCTATACACGGTTTCAAGGGAATTTTTCACCTAAACGTATGCCCAATGTGTCTGAGAGAGTGTGAGAGAGATCGTGTGTAGGTGTGTGTGTGTGTGTGAAGCACAACAATGTAAACAAAAATGTATCGTAAAATAAATAGTTTTCAAAACCATTAAAAACGAAACGAAAAGGCCAGCGAAAAAGCACAACAACAATAGCAGCAGCAACAATGGGAGGGGCAAGAATAATAGAAGGGGGGGAAAGCATATAGAAACTTACAAGTCGCTAAAAACCTGTGTGAGAGATTCAACTGTGTTTAAAGACTCAAAGGCGCGAAGTTTGTGGCATTAAGTTTTCAACATGCTCAGCAAATTGTTTAATGGTCCTACCCCAAACACCTCCCCTACCCCTACCCCAACCTGCTGCTAATGCAAGCCCCAAGCGACCCCATATACACAGCTGTGCTTCAACAAATTTTCCCCTTGCTGTCTCTCTCTGTGCCTGGCCTGTGTTTGTGCGCAACATGATGCCATGAAGCATAAACAGAAAATGCCAGCAATGGATTCGTCTTGCAAAAGCAAATTGAAATAACTCGAGATGAAACTTTAGAGACATGTGTTATTAGCCAGAAAATACATAACTATTAAAATGAAATAAAAGACAGAGAGAGAGAGAGAATGATAGAAATAAGAGCTACAAATGCGCTGCCTGGGCGACAAAACATAAATGTTTGACGTAAATTGAAAAGTGCATGCCACATAAATTTGTTGTCAAAGCCTTCAGTCTTCATAAATATATATATATATATATATAAATATACAGTCAGCTCTAACAGTAAACGTATGCACAAGTATAACAACAACAGTAACAACAAAAACTGATGCAAAAGTTTAGATAAAGTATTTATACCACACACACACACACAAAAAAAAGAAGAGAAAAGAGAAAAGTAACTCGAGCAGATCGAAACGCAGAGATGTAGATGTAGATGAAGATGAAGTAGAGTCTGTTGGCAGGCGTATAGTAGGCGTGGCCAGCATACGCTTCGTTGAACAGACAATTGAAGAGGAAATTAAACGAGTTTTGCCTAACGAAGAAAGCAAAGTTCTGTTGACTCTCGCGTGCGCCTTAAAGTATGCAGCAAACAAACAACAGACAGACACAAGGACGGAGAGAGAGCGAGGCAGGCATATACAAAAAAAAACTTCTGCCTCAGCGACAATGCAAGTGCTGTGTGTGTGTGGGGGGGGGGGAGTGTGAAGGCGTGGCATTGTCAAGCAAGCAGCAGCCGCTGCCGTTGGCTAAACTTTTTGAATCAATTTAAGTTCTGACATTTTAATGATAAATTTGTAACAGAGCAAGAAAAAAAAAAGAAAAAAAAACAAGGCCAAGAAGAATGTGCAAAGACATTGTTATTATTGTTGTTGTTGCTACCATTATTGTTGTAGTTGGCCTGTCTAGCAGAAATTCAGTTGCCAGTTGCCAGTTACTCTCTGACTGATGCTGTTTCTTACAGTTTGCTGTTGTTGCTGTTATTGTGGTGTAGTTGAGTTAGAAAAATGCTGTTTGTAAATTATTGCAACTTCTGCTAAAGTTGAAAAGAAGCAGAAAAAACTAGAAATGATTGAATGGATGATCAAATGAATGAATGAATAAATGTTGATGATGATGAACTTGCATTGCATTGCATTGCATTGCGTTTGCTGACAGTTTGCCAGCAGCTAAACTCTTGTTAAATTAATAAATACAAGAAAGCACAGAGAAATGAATGAAAGACAGAGTGAGAGACAGTGCGAGAGAGAGAGAGAGAAGAACTAAGCGAATGAAAGTCATAAAGTTTTTCCTAGACTTTTACCTGCATCTGAAATCTAATCTTAACGATGTTGGCTAACGAATCTATATGAAAAACGTGTTGAACTTTTGCTACGAAACTTTTTCTCTCTTTGTTTTTTTTTGTCTATTAAAAAATTAATAAATAAAATGCCAGGAAAAAAAGTTTTTTATAAACGCTTCAACACTTTTGCTATGTGAAAAATGCAAAAAAAAAAAAAAAAAAATTTATGAAATACTCATTATAAAATTGCGTTAAACATTTAAAATGAACTCAAAGTTTTTTTTTCTTTTTTTGTGTTTACTGCTGCAAAACCTTAAACTAAATATAAAGAATTTTTAATTTATGCGCTGTCATAAAAATTCCAAACAAGCAATTCCCAACGATCGTAAAGCATTATTTGCTATACTTAAAGTTCTCTTCGTTCTCACTTCTCATTGCTATGCTGAACAATGAACACGTGTCGTGTCAAACAAAAATTTTTTGTTTACACTTTGGCCACAAAGAGAGCCTGGCCAAATATTGTTGTAGCTCATCTAAGCCTCATTATTGACTCATTCGGTTTTTCGGTTTTCGGGCACATAAATAAAGCGCCTGCAAGTATGTTGTGAATGTTGTTGTTGCTTTATTGTTGTTGTTGCTGCTGTTGTGTTGTTATTCAGGCGACAGCAGCCGCAGCACAACATTCGCAATTAAAGTAAGCCACATGTGCAGTTAATGGCTAAGTCCACATAACACACACACAAGCACATATACATACACACATATAACTAAATAAACAGTGAAATGACAAGTTAGTGTGAGTGTGAGATTGAGAGAGAGAGAGAGAGAGAGAGAGCTAAAGAGAGAAAGCGACAGCGTAATGTGTTGTGAGTTAAGATATTTTGTGGCTTTGCTTCGTTTTGTTTGCAGTTTTATCGGCATTTTGTTGACTTTTCAATCCAAATGCCAGCAAAATAGAATTGACAAGTTTCCCTCCCCGATAGCTAGATAGCAATATATATATATGTATATGTATATATACACAGATAACCAATACACACACACATACATATATGGTAACTGTATTGCTACATAAATATAGAAATAAATGACAGTCAGCATTTTTTTTTTTTTTTTTTTCCAATTTTATTTTTTATTTTTATGAACATTTGAAAGGCGTCAGCATTGTCGACTTTATAAATGTCAGTCGCATGGCATGTCAAAGGCATCGATTAGTTAGAAAATAATTATATGTTAAATTACTTAATTGCTTTAAATTTAGTAAGCTTTAAAAATAAACAGCAACAGCAAGTTATAGTCGCACGCTTGCCATACTTTTATTCACTGTATGTGCAGAGAAAACTTGATACAGTCTTATAGCCATTGTATAGGAAAGTGGGCGTTGATCTCTATATTTATTTTATTATTATTATATTTATTTATTATTTTTATTTATTATATTTATTTATTATATTTATTTATTATATTTATTTATTATATTTATTTATTTCTTTTTATATATTTATTATTATTTATTTTTATATTATTTATTTATTTATTATTATTTTTTTTTATTATTTATTATTTAATTTTTTTTATTATTTATTTATTTGTATTTATTTATTCATTAATTATTTTTTTATTCATTTATTATTTATTTATTTATTATTTAATTTTATTAGTATTATTTATATATTTATTTTTATTTATTTGTTTATTTATTTATAATTATTTATTTATTTATTTCTTATTATTTTTTTTTATTATTTATTATTTAATTTTTTTTATTATTTATTTATTTATTTTTTTATTCATTTATTATTTATTTTCTTATTTATTTATTATTTAATTTAATTTATTTATTATTATTTATTTATTTTTATTTATTTGTTTATTATTACTTATTTATTTCTTTATTTATTATTATTTATTATATTTAAATATTTAGATATTTATTACAAATTTAATACACTCTTTTTCTAAAGATTACAGGGTATTAACAAAAAACCGCATGTTAATATTAGCATGACAACATGACAAAAAACAAAAATAATAAACAAATATCTTTGCTTTACACACAAAACTCTTGCGGCAAATACTTTGCTTTTGCTGTTGCTTCTTCTATTTGTCAGCTCATAAATTTAACAAACATTTTCTACAAAGCATTTGAAATAGTTGTGCAACTCTTTTAAGAGCACATAAATTGTAATTTATTTGTTTACTTTTTTATAAAAAAAAAATATATATATATATATATATTTATATGTGTGAGTGTTTATTATTTATTTATATTTTAAATGTATTTCGATTTTCATTTAACTATTTGCAGATAAGAGAACGACGTCGACATCGACAACGACAGCGGCGACGACGAAGCACACACAGTCAATGCCTGATACGCAGTGCTGCAAGTATTAAAACTGGGTCTCTCGGTCTCTCGACACATGACTGATAATGGCCCACAGCAACAGCAATAAGAACAACAACAATAACAACAACAACAGCAGCAACAGCAGCAGCAGTAACACGCATAACTATAACAACAACAAAAACAAGAAGAAGACGAAGACTTATTGCCACAATGGCCAAACAAAATGAATATTTAAAAATTTGGAAACATATCAAATGGCGAATTGAAATGAAAAAGTGAAAAAGAATTTTTGTTTTTCCTTTTTGAAAAGTGTATAAACTGAACTAAAAGAAAAAGAACAAAAAAAAACTATAAAAAAAGTAAAAAACAAAAGCAAATATTTTAAATAAATTATAAAAAAAAGAAAGCATAAATTTATACAAAAAATTTTTAATATAAGTGCCATAAAAAAATAATAAAAATAAATAAACGAGCAGAGAAAAGTGAAAAGAAATTAGGAAAAAAAACAAAGAAAAAAAAACAACAAATTTTTAGCAAACATATCCCAAAAGCAAACGCTGCCAATTAACAATAGAGACAAGAAGAGATAGAAAGAGAGAGAGAGAGAGAGATAGAGTAAAATAAGAGCAATCCATACATATAAAAATAGATATAAAATATTCTCTCTTCTATATATATAATATATCCTATATTCGATATATATATATATATATATATATCGATATCTATAGCAAAGACTTGTCTTGTAGTAGTAACCACCGAACAGTGAAAAAAGTCTAATAAATAAATATGACAATATCAGCAGCAGCAACAGCTAATACAACAACAACAGCAACAACAGCAGCAACAGCAAAAAACGCTTCAAATATTGCAAATCGTTTGCCAGGCAAATCATTGAAATATGAAAAAATTATTAAGCAAACGCCAATTGGAATGGAAACTGAACATAGAGCAGCAACAGCAGCAACAGCAGCAACAGCAGCAACAGCAGCAACAACAGCAGCAGCAGTCGCTAAAGCAGCGAGCGTGACCGGTACCGGTACACAAACGGATGCCAATACGGTTGCGGATGTTACGGCTGTTACGGATGTGGCAGTGAATTTTAGCAATTTCAATAAACATTTTGGCAATGGAAATGGAAACGTCTATAGCTATGGCTATAACTATGGCTATGCCACGCCCACATCTATTGATGACCTGCAGCATACAACAACAACAACAACAACACATAATATTACAGATCGCACAATGCTATTGCCAACGCCAGCAATGACGATGGGAACAACAACAACAACAACAGCAGCAACAACAGCAACTGCAGCAGCAGCAACAAGAACTAACGGTATTTTGGCCAGTGGCATTGTCACGTACAAGGCAAAAAGCAATGGCTATAACTCCTCTACCTCTACCTCATCATCAACATCAACATCATCATTATTATCATCAACAACGAGCACGTGTGCAACGTCAGGTGGCAATGGCAATGGCAATGGTGCAAATACATTTGCCAACTGTTGTAATTTAATTGCACGTCGCTGCTTTGGCATCAATGTGCGCCGTTGCGTACTAGCACTGTTTGCGATAACCGTGGTTAGCATTTTCTACTATACGCATTACGTGGGCACCGATGTTTTTGACGGGTAAGTAGTTGCCTACAATTCTCTATATACCTTCTCTTCCCACCTTCTGCCCAGCATCATTTTAAAGCATTTTCCATTGTATTGCAAAACGTGCACGGGCAAGGATATGATGCTCGTGTCTCGTGTCCAACTGTTTGTTATGTGTCTGTGTGTGTGTTTGTGTGTGTGTTTGTATGTTTTTGATTGGATTTAAAAGAGAACAAGAAAAAGCAGCAAAAGCCGACAATTTTATACACTAAAAAAAAAAACATTTGCTATATTTCAACTGCTGAAACTGAAAATGCTTTTGCAGAGTATACAAAAAGCGAGAGAGAGAGATTGAGAGAGAGCGAGAGAATGAGAAACCAAACGAATTGCATTTTTCAACATTTGGTTTTTTTTTCTTTTCTTTTTTCTTTTTACCTTTCAATATGCTGCACATTTAATGAACACTTTGTATGTGTGTGTGTGTTTGTGTGTGTATCTGCTGCTATCGTGCAGGTGTGAACAGCAGCAGTTAAGACTCTCTTTAAGCTCTCTCACCTTACATTTTTTTTTTGTCATTGTTGTTGTTGTCGTGCTTCTCTCGTGCAGCACGCAAATAAATTGCGTAAAAAATATTCATGAACGTTTTTATTTTTTTATTTTTTTTTGTTCTTTTTCCATTTCTCTCTCTCCATCTCTCTCACACTTTTTGTTGTGCACAACTTTCAAATAGATTGATAAAAGCTGCTTTAAAACTGAGCTTAACGACTACTTAAAGCAAAATGTTTCATTCATACACTCAACGATTCATTCATTCATTCATTCATTTCGTTATTCAGTCATTCATTGAATTATTCAACTTGTTTTAGTTGTGTAATCTTTTGAAGAAACTTTGGCAAAAAAAAAATCCCCGTAAAGCTTTTTGTCACAAAAATGTTTTGCACGTGTAGCTTTTAAATTGAGGACAAGCTTGTGCTTGTTTCGTGTATTGACAAAAAAAAAAAAAACCTAAAAATAAAATTAAAATGAAAATGAAAATGAAGGCGGCAGCGTTTGGGGATTTACTTTTGCAATGCAAAGTTCATATTTAATGTTTACTTTTATTTTCATTTTTTATTTGACACAAACAAAAAAGAAAGCAGCGCAAATTGTATGGCCAAGCTTAAAATAAGCTATTAAAAAAGCAAAAAAAAAAAAATAAATAAAATAAACGAAGCCTTTTCATATGCACTTAACAGCTTTATGTGAGATTTTCAGCATGTTTCGGCAGTATTATCTTTATGAAAAATTCAAATTGCATTTATCAACTTTAATTGATGCTTGAACAAATCTCTTAATATTTTATAATATTTTATTAATATTAATCGCATTTATTTAATAATTTCATTTTTTAAATTTAAAACATTTTTTTTTAATAATAAATCAGCATTATTATTTTTTTTTTTTGTAAATTTTAAATTAATATTTATTGAATTTTTATAATAAATAGCAGCCTTTACTTCATGCTTCTCAATATTTATTTTTTATTTTTTTTATGAATATTAATTGCATTTATTTAATAAACATATGAAAACCTTTCAAATAATAAAAGCTTTTCTCTGCGCTTTTCATTTCATTTTTTTTTTTTATTAATATTAATTGAATTTTGTACAATAAATGTATGAAAAACCTTAATGAAAGCCTTTCTCTGCGCTTCTCATATCACTTTGTTGTTGGTCAGTGGCAGTTCATAGTACACTTTGCAAACACACACACACACATGTATGTTAGTTAATGTGTTTTGTGCTCTACTTTGTAGAGGAAACTTCTTTGGGGTTTCCAAACTCAACATTAGTTTTCTTCTTCTTCTTCTTTGTCTTTTTCTTCTTATTTTTCTTTTTGTTCTTTTACTTTCTCATGTGTGTAAGTTGTGTGTGTGTGTGTGTGTGTAGTTTATACAACGCCTCACTCAGCACTTTTGTAAAGTTTTTTAACTACTGTTTTTTCTTCATCCTCCCCCCCCCTTTTTATCTTTACTTTACTTTACCTTTTGGCATCCTTATCTATAGTTTCTATTTTTGTTTTTTTGTTCATACAATGATCAACGATTTTTATGTGACTTTGTTTTTACCAAGTTTTACCCAATGAGCCATCAGCAGCGCCCCTTTCGACATACAGTGCACTACAGTAAAGTTTACACCTTTTGGTTAACTTAAAAGTTCCGTTACACGTAGCAATTTTAAGAAAGAGATTGCAAATGCCAAGTGCTTGCAACTGCATCAAAAGAAAGAGAACAGAGTAAAAGTAAAACTCAAAAATATTTCTCATAATTTATAATTGTAAGAGAGAGAGAGAGAGAAAAAAAATCTAAAGAAAAGAAAAACAAAAGAAAAAAAAATATTGTTGAAAACTTTTTATTTGTATTTCTGTATATTTTTTTTTCTCTTGTTTGAATGTTGAAATTGGGGGCGTGGCATTGACTAACTACACCTGACTGTGGCTTACAATTATGATTTACAAAATAGTTTTTTAGCTAGAGGCGAATATAGCTTTATACAGTCTACTCTCTCTCTCTCTGTCTATCTCTTTCTTACTCGCTCTTTTATTCTATTGCACAAACAACAACGAACAAACTTTTGATTACTTTCATCAGTAGCAACAGCTGCAAAAACAACAATAACAACAGCAGCAGCAGCTTTAGGTCCTTGACTTGCTCTTTCCTAGCACATTTTAGAATAAGAAAATTTCAAAAGAAATATGAAAAAACAAAGTAACAAATATTTTTGCGGGTAAAATTGGAAAGTTGATTATTAAATATTTACTTGGCTGTTGCACTTTAAATTTAATTTACAAGCTTAAAAGTTTGTGGCAAAAGTTCATTAGTTGTCCAAGTGAACGCCATCAATCAGTTCAACTGCAACTTCAAAGACAATAGACAAGGTGAGGCAAGGCAAGGCAAGTTAAGGGCGGTTACTGCAACTGCCACAAAAGACTCACACAATTTGAGTGGCTCAAGTCAAATTACTTGTTGTATGTGTGTGTGTGTGTGTGTGTGTGTGTGACAGAAATCTGCATAGTTTTAATGAATTCAAATATATATGTATACATATGCATATGCATCTGTATGTGTGTCTGTGTGCATTTGCGTGTCATATGTGTTTCTTGTGCTTGTATCCTGTGCCTATGCCGCCTGTGCATGTCCATCCGTCCGTTACGTGCAAAAAGCGGAAACATGTGACGTGCTTGCCATCTGTCTGTCCGTCCGTCCGTCCATTCATCCGTCTGTCTGCCTCCTGTGGTTGGCCTACGGCGACAGCCAGCCGCCAGTTGCTGATGTGCGTGTTTGTTTATGCTGTCTGTCATTATTTGTACACACACACACACACAAACACACACACAGAGAGAGTCATGCAACTATTTTAGTTTTTGTTGCTACATTTTGCTTTTGCTTTTGTTGCAGCTGTCGTTGTAGGTGCAAAACGCATTTTGGCAAAATGCAGAGCTACGTGATTTGCATGCAGTCATAATACACACACACACACACACAACACACACACACAACTCACAAACACAACCAATACACAAAATACACACAGCCAACCAATACACACACAAAACACACACACATCACATCACATCAGCAAAGTCGCCTGACAGCTTGCTATAATTGATTTGTAATACTTAACACGCAAAACTTACAACAAAATTGTCAAATTCGTTTTGACAGTTGCGCAGCAAAATTAAGGAATAAATAAAATAAAAATAAAAAAAGAATAATACAAAAAAATAATAAAAAAAATAAAGATAAAAAAAATATAATAAAAATAGAAATAAATAATAAAATAATATAAAAATAACATAGTAAATAATAAATAAGTTAATAAAAAATTAATAAGAAATATATGTAAAATAAAAATAAATAGATAAAATATATAAAATAAAAATAAATAGATAAAATATATAAAATAAAAAATTATATAAAATAAAAATAAAAAAAAAATTCTAATAAAAATTAAATAATAGAAATG